>WNWK01017029.1:0-43383 GCA_009830355.1 Cherax destructor
GGAGGCGGTAAAATGTGTGAGAAATACAGGAGGGATTTGTATAGAACCGTTTGTTATTATTCTTCAAAGCTGTGACGGTAAATTTGGAATATAAAATGAACGAGGAAACCAGATGATGTTTGAAAAAGTTGTCTGAGTTTCTATATAAATTTGTGGGTTGTTAACAGAACCAGCTATAGTATTGTGAATTGTATTAATTACAGTATTGTGAATTGTATCAATTACGGTACTGTGAATTGTATCAATTACGGTACTGTGAATTGTATCAATTACGGTACTGTGAATTGTTGGCGATGTATGTCAGAGATAATTTAAATTGTTGTGTTAGACAAGATATAAGATTTGAAACAGCTGACACAGAATCTGTTTGGCTACAGTTTCTCGAGGGTCGTGAAAAATTAATTTTGGGTGTGATTTACAGACCCCCAAGCCTGGATAGGGAGCGCAGTAAGCTGCTATGGGACGAAATTCATAAGGCGTCTAGATATGAAAATATTGTGTTAATGGGAGATTTTAACTTTAGACACATTGATTGGAACAATGTGACAGGTAATCTTGAGTCTAGTGACTTTCTTGATACGGTTCAGGATTGTTTTTTAAAACAGTTTGTGACAGAACCAACTAGAGGTAGCAACTTGCTTGATTTGGTTCTTGCTAACAAAGAATCACTAATTAATAATCTTGAGGTTAATGAAGAGCTTGGGGAAAGCGATCACAAATCACTTAGTTTTAATATATCATGGAATTACCCAGGTAACTGCAATCAAGTCTCAGTTCCAGACTTTCGTGTAGCCGACTTCATGGGGCTGAGAAATTACCTAGGTGGGCTAATTGGGATGACCTGACTATGGGTCAGGTAGATGGTTTTGGTTGCCAATATGACGTTTTTCAGAGCATAGTTCTAGCTGCCCAGACAACTTTTGTTCCAAGTAGGGAAATTAGATCTAACAAAAATGATCCTAAATGGATGAACAATAGATTAAAACATCTCATTGGTCAAAGAGAGGCATATATAGGCGTATCAAAAGAGGGATGGACAGATAAGAAATCAATATTTTCAATTAAAGAGAGAAATAAAAAAAGGAATAAGAAAAGCAAAAAGGATTATGAGGCTAAGGTCGAAGGGATTCGAAGACTAACCCTAAAGGGTTCTTTCAGGTATACAGAAGTAAGATTAGGGACAAGATAGGCCCACTTAAGAGTAACTCAGGACAGATCACGGACAGTGATAAGGATATGTGTGAAATTTTCAATACTTACTTCCTCTCAGTTTTTACTCAGGAAGATACTAGCAGAATTCCAGAAATAATAAATTATGTAGAGCTGGAAGATAACAGACTATGCTCGATTGGGGTAACTAGTGACATGGTCCTCAGACAAATAGAGAAATTAAAACCTAACAAATCCCCAGGCCCTGATGAACTGTTTGCAAGAGTTTTAAAGGAATGTAAAGAGAACTTAGCAAACCTTTGGCAAATCTTTTCAATATATCACTACAAACTGGCATAGTGCCAGACAAGTGGAAAAGGGCAAATGTAATACCTATTTACAAGGCAGGTGACAGGTCCTTAGCTTCGAACTATAGACCAATAGCCTTACCTCCATAGTTGGTAAATTTATGGAATCAATAATTGCCGAGGCAATTCGTAGCCATCTTGAAAAGCATAAATTGATTAATGAATCTCAACACGGTTTTACAAAGGGGCGTTCATGTCTTACGAATTTACTAACTTTTTCACTAAGGTGTTTGAGGAAGTAGATCATGGTAATGAATATGATATTGTGTATATGGACTTCAGTAAGGCTTTCGATAAAGTTCCACATCAGAGGCTACTGAGGAAACTTAAGGCACACGGAATAGGAGGAGAAATTTTTCCTGGGTAGAGGCATGGTTGACTAATAGGCGGCAGAGAGTTTGCATAAATGGAGAGAAATCAGAATGGGGGTGTCTCAAGCGGTGTTCCACAGGGGTCAGTTTTGGGCCCCTGTTGTTTACAATTTACATAAACGACATAGATGAGGGAATAAATAGTAGCATAAGTAAATTTGCTGATGACACCAAAATAGGCCGTCCAATTCATTCAAACGAGGACATTAGAGCACTCCAGGATGATTTGAATAGACTGATGCAGTGGTCGGAGAAGTGGCAGATGCAGTTTAATGTAAACAAATGCAAAGTTCTAAATGTTGGGCAGGACAATAACCATGCCACATATAAGCTGAATAATATAGATCTTATTACTTGTAATTGGAGAAGGATTTAGGAGTTCTGGTTAGTAGTAATCTGAAGCCTAGACAACAGTGCATAAGTGTTCGCAATAAAGCTAACAGAATCCTTGGCTTCATATCAAGAAGTATAAATAACAGAAGTCCTCAGGTTGTTCTTCAACTCTATATATCTTTGGTTAGGCCTCATTTAGATTATGCTGCACAGTTCTGGTCACCGTATTACAGAATGGATATAAATGCACTGGAAAACGTACAGAGGAGGATGACAAAGTTGATCCCATGTATCAGAAATCTTCCCTATGAGGATAGACTGAGGGCCCTGAATCTGCACTCTCTAGAAAGGCGTAGAATTAGGGGGATATGATTGAGGTGTACAAATGGAAAACAGGAATAAACAAAGGGATGTAAATAGCGTGCTGAAAATATCCAACCAAGACAGGACTCGCAGCAATGGTTTCAAGTTGGAAAAGTTCAGATTCAGGAAGGATATAGGAAAGCACTGGTTTGGTAATAGAGTTGTGGATGAGTGGAACAAACTCCCGAGTACCGTCATAGATGCTAAGACGTTGTGTAGTTTTAAAAATAGGTTAGATAAATACATGAGTGGGTGTGGATGGGTGTGAGCTTGTACTAGGTCAGATGCAGTGCTCCTTCCTTAAGTGAATGTAACCTGACCTGTACTAATTCCTTAAGTGGAAGTGACCTGACCAGGTGGTCGGCTGGACAATTATATGAGTGGGTGCGGTTGGGTGTGAATTGGTCCTGACTAGGTTGTGCTACTAGGTCAGATGCAGTGCTCCTTCCTTAAGTGAATGTAACCTGACCTGGCTGGGTCGGGGCATTGGCTTAAGCCGTTGGAGATTTGGACATGCCTCGCATGGGCCAGTAGGCCTGCTGCAGTGTTCCTTCTTTCTTATGTTCTTATGTTCTTATGTATCAATTACGGTACTGTGAAGCTACTTATACTGTACATCATTCTGCTTGTAACTATTAGTGTACAACCCCTCAAGAGAGGTTCCTTGAAGCTCTGGTGAGGGGTCTTGATTCAAGGAATCGGACCTGACTTCCCCTTTCTTAGATCGAACCTAATTGCCTCTCAGTCCTTCAGGCGCAGTATGAACCCCCCTAAGGGTTTAGCACTCCTCCCATAAGTTTAATAATAATACAGATATACAAACGACAATAAAATGTGTATAACAGAAAGTAAGGAGCATCATGGTGATAATGGTTTAGCAAGGAAAATTTATGTAAAGCATTTGTAGAAAGCGGAAGTGAAGGTGAACAATAACAAGATGTGAAGTATGTAGGAAGACATGAGACTGAGATTGGTGGGGCAAGTATGGAGTTGCCACCGAGGGAAGGCAAGTATGGAGTTGCCACCGAGGGAAGGCAACTGGTTGCCACCGAGGGAAGGCAAGTGGTTGCCACCGAGGGAAGGCAAGTGGTTGCCACCGAGGAAAGGCAAGTGGTTGCCACCGAGGGAAGGCAAGTGGTTGCCACCGAGGGAAGGCAAGTGGTTGCCACCGAGGGAAGGCAAGGGGTTGCCACCGAGGGAAGGCAAGTGGTTGCCACCGAGGGAAGGCAAGTGGTTGCCACCGAGGGAAGGCAAGGGGTTGCCACCGAGGGAAGGCAAGGGGTTGCCACCGAGGGAAGGCAAGGGGTTGCCACCGAGGGAAGGCAAGTGGTTGCCACCGAGGGAAGGCAAGTGGTTGCCACCGAGGGAAGGCAAGGGTTTCCACCGAGGAAGGCAAGTGGTTGCCACCGAGGGAAGGCAAGTGGTTGCCACCGAGGGAAGGCAAGGGTTGCCACCGAGGGAAGGCAAGTGGTTGCCACCGAGGAAGGCAAGGGGTTGCCACCGAGGGAAGGCAAGTGGTTGCCACCGAGGGAAGGCAGGGGTTGCCACCGAGGGAAGGCAAGTGGTTGCCACCGAGGGAAGGCAAGTGGTTGCCACCGAGGGAAGGCAGGGGTTGCCACCGAGGGAAGGCAAGGGTTGCCACCGAGGAAGGCAAGTGGTTGCCACCGAGGAAGGCAAGGGGTTTCCACCGAGGGAAGGCAAGGGGTTGCCACCGAGGGAAGGCAAGGGGTTGCCACCGAGGGAAGGCAAGTGGTTGCCACCGAGGGAAGGCAAGTGGTTCCACCGAGGAAGGCAAGGGTTGCCACCGAGGGAAGGCAAGGGGTTGCCACCGAGGGAAGGCAAGGGGTTGCCACCGAGGGAAGGCAAGTGGTTGCCACCGAGGGAAGGCAAGGGGCTGCCACCGAGGGAAGGCAAGGGGCTGCCACCGAGGGAAGGCAAGGGGTTGCCACCGAGGGAAGGCAAGGGGTTGCCACCGAGGGAAGGCAAGTGGTTGCCACCGAGGGAAGGCAAGGGGCTGCCACCGAGGGAAGGCAAGGGCTGCCACCGAGGGAAGGCAAGGGTTGCCACCGAGGGAAGGCAAGGGTTGCCACCGAGGGAAGGCAAGTGGTTGCCACCGAGGGAAGGCAAGGGCTGCCACCGAGGGGAAGGCAAGGGGTTGCCACCGAGGAAGGCAAGGGTTGCCACCGAGGGAAGGCAAGTGGTTGCCACCGAGGGAAGGCAAGTGGTTGCCACCGAGGGAAGGCAAGGGGTTTCCACCGAGGGAAGGCAAGGGGTTTCCACCGAGGGAAGGCAAGGGGTTTCCACCGAGTTATGGCAAGGGGTTGCCACCGAGGGAAGGCAAAGGGCTGCCACCGAGGGAAGGCAAGGGGTTGCCACCGAGGGAAGGCAAGTGGTTGCCACCGAGGGAAGGCAAGGGGCTGCCACCGAGGGAAGGCAAGGGGTTGCCACCGAGGGAAGGCAAGTGGTTACCACCGAGGGAAGGCAAGTGGTTACCACCGAGGGAAGACAAGTGGTTACCACCGAGGGAAGGCAAGTGGTTGCCACCGAGGGAAGGCAAGGGGTTTCCACCGAGGGAAGGCAAGGGGTTGCCACCGAGGGAAGGCAAGGGGTGAGTTTTGTAAAACATTGGTGTATACATATATCATTGTCCTAATCTGATTTGTAGCAAACATAACAATGATATATTTGTTAATAATATGTACCCAAATATACTCTTAGCCCTTTTACTGCCTAGTTACTAGGCATCTGTGCATTTATATGCGCTTGTATTATCGTCCACGGGATAGAAATGTGGTGCACAATAAATTAGCCGCTACTGTCTATTGGATTAGTGTGATGTGTACGATAAACTAGCTGATACCCTCCATAATAGATAACGTGTGCACTGTACACTAGCAGCTACCGTCCGTAATGGATAACGTGTGCACTGTAAACTAGCAGCTACCGTCCGTAATAGATAACGTGTGCACTGTATACTAGCAGCTACCGTCCGTAATGGATAACGTGTGCACTGTAAACTAGCTGCTACCTTCCATAATAGATAACGTGTGCACTGTAAACTAGCTGCTACCTTCCATAATAGATAACGTGTGCACTGTATAATATAAAGTGCTGTCACTACCCTCCATAATAGATAACGTGTGCACTGTATACTAGCTGCTACCCTCCATAATAGATAACGTGTGCACTGTATACTAGCTGCTACCCTCCATAATAGATAACGTGTGCACTGTATACTAGCTGCTACCCTCCATAATAGATAACGTGTGCACTGTATACTAGCTGCTACCCTCCATAATAGATAACGTGTGCACTGTATACTAGCTGCTACCCTCCATAATAGATAACGTGTGCACTGTATACTAGCTGCTACCCTCCATAATAGATAACGTGTGCACTGTATACTAGCTGCTACCCTCCATAATAGATAACGTGTGCACTGTATACTAGCAGCTACCGTCCGTAATGGATAACGTGTGCACTGTAAACTAGCTGCTACCCCTCATAATGGATAACGTGTGCACTGTAAACTAGCTGATACCGTCCATAATAGATAACGTGTGCACTGTAAACTAGCTGCTACCCCTCATAATGGATAACGTGTGCACTGTAAACTAGCTGATACCGTCCATAATAGATAACGTGTGCACTGTAAACTACCTGCTACCCCTCATAATGGATAACGTGTGCACTGTAAACTAGCTGCTACCCCTCAATAGATAACGTGTGCACTGTAAACTAGCTGCTACCCCTCATAATAAATAACGTGTGCACTGTAAACTACCTGCTACCCCTCATAATAAATAACGTGTGCACTGTAAACTACCTGCTACCCTCCACCGGTTGGATACGGAATGTATAATCAACTAACTGCCACAGTTCATAAGATAGAAAGTGTCATAAGATACTATCTATTTCCATGACAAAAGAATTCTAGTCGACAGCCGTAGGTGAGTGTACTTCAGAATCCTGTAGTTGGATTGTGTACTTCTCAACAAGAAACAATATACGTGTATATTTTTGGGGGATGAAAATATGTAATCTAAGTTAACTTAGATTGAGAGTTTATGTTAATGTTGGTAATGAAGATAAGAGAAGTAAATAGTTGTTTCCTCAGTGGCAGTAAGATAGGAGAGAAAAAAATAGCCTAGAGAATGAGAAGATGAAAAGATTGTCGTGTTTGTTGGGAGTGACTGATTGTCGTGGCAGATGGAAGTGGGACACGACAACGGTACAACAAGATTATGAGTCTCTTTCTCATTTACACGTACACACAAACACACACATACACACATGTTTGTGTGTCTTTTTCTGTCTCTGTCCACATGGTGGATAGAGACAGGATGTTACAGAGATGGGACACAGAAACAAGGGGTCACAATTAGAAGCTGAAGACTCAGATGAGTCAAAGAGATGTTAGGAAGTATTTCTTTAGTCATAGAGTTGTCAGGATGGGGAATAGTCAGGCAAGTGACGTAGTGGAGGCAGGAACTATACATATTTTTAAGACGAGGTATAATAAAGCTCATGGAGCATAGAGAGAGAGGACCAAGTAGCGATCAGTGAAGAGGCGGTGTCAGGAACTATGTATCGACCCCTGCAACCACAAATAGGTGAGTACACACACACATTCTCTCTCCTGTCTTGAGCTTGATAAAGCTCTACATAGCAAAAAATTAGTCTTAAACTTGAGTCATTTCGTCAACAAGAGAACACATGATTGATATAATAAACGTATATTCACTCCAAAACTTTGATTAAGCAAAAGTTTTCAAGATAAAAAAAAATATGTTACCGAGGCGAAACGTCCCATACAAGTTTTTCTCTCCATTTTTGTTTGTTTTAACCATTGTGTCGTTTGTGCGACATCGCTTGTCCATTGTGTCGTTTGTGCGACATCGCTTGTCCATTGTGTCGTTTGTGCGACATCGCTTGCCCATTGTGTCGGTTGTGCGACATCGCTTGCCCATTGTGTCGGTTGTGCGACATCGCTTGCCCATTGTGTCGGTTGTGCGACATCGCTTGCCCTTTGTGTCGGTTGTGCGACATCGCTTGCCCTTTGTGTCGGTTGTGCGACATCGCTTGCCCTTTGTGTCGGTTGTGCGACATCGCTTGCCCTTTGTGTCGGTTGTGCGACATCGCTTGCCCTTTGTGTCGGTTGTGCGACATCGCTTGCCAAGCGAACTCATGACATTCTTGTCAACACAGTAGCCTGGTCTCAGGACGGGCTACTCTGGAAATCGGTCACAAGTAAGTTACTGGTACACACTGTAAGGCACACACAAAATTTAGACACATGTGCAACATCTGTGTATCTTTATTGTTGCACATGTGTCTAAATTTTCATCTTGTCGGTACTGTATAGTACCATTCATGTACATTGAACACACAGTTACAGTAATGTGCTAGGCACTCCCTTACCTGCAGTGTCTTCATCGTCGCTTATAATTACGGATGATCCAGCTCCTCAAAATGTAATAATAATGTATTATTATTACTGTTATTATTATTATTATTCTCACGTGACAGCGATAATCTTGTAAAAATCATACAGTGTCTGGGAACTGGGAGATAGTGAGGTTTGATCCACGGAAGGGGAGGGTGGCTCCAGGTCCTACAAAATAAAACTTAATTATGTTTAAGAATTAATGTAGGAAGGAACATGGAGTCACAAGGTGGCGTGGCGTTGGCTCGGCTAATAATCATTATTTTCACTGAGTTTTAATACACTGCGGATGATAACATGACGTATTTATATGTGAGACACAGACGACATGGCTGCAGTGCGCCAGTACCCAACACACGCTACAGTACATACTGGAACTGTGCTAGAGCGTTCTCATCACAACTGCAACAACGACACTTTCATTCCTTGGCGGGGATGTCATTTTATTAGTGTATAACTCAGTTTACAGTCTACGAGTCAATATCTTACCTCACTTCATATTTCGAAGCTCAGCCCTATTTTAGGCTTACTTCCATCCTCTGCAATGTGACCCACTGTAGTCGGTTTAGGAGACTCGTCATAGGGCATCAGCACATACAAGTAGTTGCATGAACCTTTAAGTTTCAATTCTTAAGCGTTGAAAATTTAAAGTCACTTGGATGAGATGTTCTCAAGTTATAGAGGAAAACCTTGGAGATGAAAAATATTCAGACAGCCTCTATAAAGTACCCCTTCGGGGATACCTAATTAGCGCATTGATTACCCTTAAATCTCCGCCTTCTGAAGTCGTTAGGGCTAATCAGGGCTTCTAAGGAACTTGATAGTTTATTAGGTCGGGCTGGGTGTACCTCCCAAGTCTTAGGTTACGTTAGGTTGGAGTGAACAAACACACACACTGACAGCACTGCAGGAGAGGAGGGATAGGGGGAGACATGATTACAACATATAAAATACTGAGCTGAATTGACGAGGTGGATAGGGACAGAATGGTTCATAGATGTGACACAGCAACAAGGGGTCACAACTGGAAGTTCAAAACTCAGATGAGTCACATGAATATTAGGAAGTACTTCTTCAGTCATAGAATTGCCAAGAAGTGGAACAGTCTGGAAAATGATGGAGTGGAGGCAGGAACCATAAATAGCTTTAAGAAGAGGTATGATTAAGCTTATGGAACAAGGAGTGGACCTAGTAGCTACTAGTGGAGAGGCGGGGCCACGATTCATGAATCGACCCCTGCAACCACAATTAAGAGGGTACAATTAGGTGAGCACGCACGCACACACACACACACACACACACACACACACACACACACACACACACACACACACACACACACACACAACACACACACACACACACACACACACACATCCTAGGTAGTGAGTTGGTAGACAGCAACCACCCAGGGAGGCACTACTGTCCTGCCAAGTAAGTGTGAAACGGTAACTTGTAATTGTTTTACATGATAATAGGATTGCTTGTGTCTTTTTTCTGTCTCATAAACAGACGGGATAACAGGTATATCTTGCTACTTCTACTTACACTTAGGTCACTACATATGCATGTACACGCATATATATTTACACACTCATCTAAGTATTCTTTTATTTTCTTAATAGTTCTTGTTCGTCTTTATTTTCTCTTATCTCCATGGGGAAGTGGAACAGAATTCTTCCTCCATAGGCCATGAGTGTCGTAAGAGGCGACTACAATGCTGGGAGCAAGGGGCTAGTAACTCCTTCTCCTGTATACATTACTAAATGTAAAAAACTTGATTTCCTTTTTGGGCCACCCTGCTTTGGTATATATATATATATATATATATATATATATATATATATATATATATATATATTATATATATGCTAGGAATTCACAAGAGCAGGCGAAATATTCACAAACACTGATCTCTGGCCGACGGAGACTCGACCTACGAACCTTGACAGGAACGCAGTGCTACGACCGTACCACACTGGACCATCCTGGCATCCAGCTTTCCAGACGTTATTCCAAGGCCAGCTTTCAGGCAGGAAGCTCAGCTTTCATCTCATCCCTGCATGCATCGACACAACTAGAGATTTTACAATAAAAATCTCTAGTTGTATCGATCATCGATGAATGAAAGCTTAAGCCTCCTACCTGAAGCTGCTGTGGTCGTCTAGCAAGCTGGATGCCAGGATTGGTCCAGTGTGCACGTCGAATAGCACTGCGTTCTGTCAAGGTCATCGAGTCATCCTCAAGATCAGATTTATATATATATATATATATATATATATATATATATATATATATATATATATATATATTCAACAAGTCAGCCGTCTCCCACCGAGGCAGGGTGACCCAAAAGAAAGAAAATCCCCAAAAAGAAAATACTTTCATCATCATTCAACACTTTCACCACACTCATACATAATCACTGTCTTTGCAGAGGAGCTCAGATACGACAGCTGAGAATTGTCCCTCCCAGCTGTCACTATCCCAGACCCCTCCTTTAAAGTGCAGGCATTGTACTTCCCATTTCCAGGACTCAAGTCCAACTAAATCAATTAACTGGTTTCCCTGAATCCCTTACAAAATGTTACCCTGCTCATACTCCAACAGATCGTCATGTCCCAAAACCATTCGTCTCCATTCACTCCTATCTAACACGCTCACACATGCTTGCTGGAAGTCAAGCCCCTCGCCCACAAAACCTCCTTTACCTCTTCCCTCCAACCTTTTCTAGGACGACCCTACCCCGCCTTCCTTCCCCTACAGATTTGTACGCTCTCCAAGTCATTCTACTTTGATCCATTCTCTCTAAATGACCAAACCACCTCAACAACCCCTCTTCAGCCCTCTGACAAATACTTTTAGTAACTCCACACCTTCTCCTAATTTTCACATTCCGAATTTTCTGCATAATATTTACACCACATTGCCCTTAGACAGGACATCTCCACTGCCTCCAGCCTCCTCCTCGCTGCAGCATTTGCAACCCATGCTTCACACCCATATAAGAGTGTTGGTACCACTATACTTTCGTACATTCCCTTCTTTGCCTCCATGGATAACGTTTTTTGTCTCCACAGATACCTCAACGCACCACTCACCTTTTTTCCTTCATCAATTCTATGGTTAACCTCATCCTTCATAAACCCATCCGCTGACACGTCAACTCCCAAATATCTGAAAACATTTACTTCTTCCATAATCCCTCTCTCCAATGTGATATCCAATTTTTCTTTATTTAAATCGTTTGATACCCTCATCACCTTACTCTTATCTATGTTCACTTTTAACTTTCTGCCTTTACACTCTCCCAAACTCGTCCACTAACCTTTGCAACTTTTCTTTAGAATCTCCCATAAGCACAGTATCATCAGCAAAAAGTAACTGTGTCAACTCCCATTTGCATTTAATTCTTTAATATATATATATATATATATATATATATATATATATATATATATATGCAAGACAACCACTATGAAAAAATAGAAGAATTCCAAGCGCTTTCGTGACTGCTCACATTATCAAGGAACTATAAAAGGAAACGTGAAAAGAAGGCTTATAAAGAGGCAGAATACACCTCACAGTCACATCACACTAACAAAGACGACACCTCACAGTAGCGTAACATCTCACGACTCTGTGAAGAGGAACATAAGAAAGGACCTGAAACTCTTCACGAAAGCGCTTGGAATTCTTCTATTTTTTCATAGTGGTTGTCTTGCATATTTTAATATCACCTGTTTACTGTGATCTTTTTTCATATATATATATATATATATATATATATATATATATATATATACACACACACACACACACACACGCGCGTGCTCATAATGGGGGAGGAGGCAAGAATTTTCTTATATTGATAAAGAGTCTTATAAGGCGGTGTTGAAGGTTTTCTCACCCTATGTACAAATCCCACTGAATTGCAATACAATTGAATCACAGTAACTTTCGCTTACAGAGAGAGAGAGAGTGAGAGAGAGAGAGTCTCCCAAGTCCCTGCTGTTGTAAGAACACCATCCCACAGAACAATGAGAGGAGCGCTAGGTGCCACCCTCGCCCCCCTAGCACTCACAAAAATATTTACATTTATTTGTGGCTTATATTACTGCTTTCACTTTTGTTTCTTGTGAGAGTGCAAGGTTGAGTGAAACAACTGTCTTGTGAGAGTGTAAGGTAGAGTGAAACAACTGTCTTGTGATAGTGTAAGGTAGAGTGAAACAACTGTCTTGTGATAGTGTAAGGTAGAGTGAAACAAATGTGTCTTGTGATAGTGTAAGGTAGAGTGAAACAACTGTGTCTTGTGAGAGTGTAAGGTAGAGTGAAACAAATGTGTCTTGTGATAGTGTAAGGTAGAGTGAAACAACTGTGTCTTGTGATAGTGTAAGGTAGAGTGAAACAACTGTGTCTTGTGATTGTGATAGTGTAAGGTAGAGTGAAACAACTGTCTTGTGATAGTGTAAGGTAGAGTGAAACAAATGTGTCTTGTGATAGTGTAAGGTAGAGTGAAACAACTGTGTCTTGTGAGAGTGTAAGGTAGAGTGAAACAAATGTGTCTTGTGATAGTGTAAGGTAGAGTGAAACAACTGTGTCTTGTGATAGTGTAAGGTAGAGTGAAACAACTGTGTCTTGTGATAGTGTAAGGTAGAGTGAAACAACTGTCTTGTGATAGTGTAAGGTAGAGTGAAACAACTGTGTCTTGTGAGAGTGTAAGGTAGAGTGAAACAACTGTGTCTTGTGATAGTGTAAGGTAGAGTGAAACAACTGTGTCTTGTGAGAGTGTAAGGTAGAGTGAAACAACTGTGTCTTGTGAGAGTGTAAGGTAGAGTGAAACAACTGTGTCTTGTGAGAGTGTAAGGTAGAGTGAAACAACTGTGTCTTGTGAGAGTGTAAGGTAGAGTGAAACAACTGTGTCTTGTGATAGTGTAAGGTAGAGTGAAACAACTGTGTCTTGTGATAGTGTAAGGTAGAGTGAAACAACTGTGTCTTGTGATAGTGTAAGGTAGAGTGAAACAACTGTGTCTTGTGATAGTGTAAGGTAGAGTGAAACAACTGTGTCTTGTGAGAGTGTAAGGTAGAGTGAAACAACTGTGTCTTGTGATAGTGTAAGGTAGAGTGAAACAACTGAGTCTTGTGATAGTGTAAGGTAGAGTGAAACAACTGTCTTGTGATAGTGTAAGGTAGAGTGAAACAACTGTGTCTTGTGAGAGTGTAAGGTAGAGTGAAACAACTGTGTCTTGTGATAGTGTAAGGTAGAGTGAAACAACTGTCTTGTGATAGTGTAAGGTAGAGTGAAACAACTGTGTCTTGTGAGAGTGTAAGGTAGAGTGAAACAAATGTGTCTTGTGAGAGTGTAAGGTAGAGTGAAACAAATGTGTCTTGTGATAGTGTAAGGTAGAGTGAAACAACTGTGTCTTGTGAGAGTGTAAGGTAGAGTGAAACAAATGTGTCTTGTGATAGTGTAAGGTAGAGTGAAACAACTGTGTCTTGTGATAGTGTAAGGTAGAGTGAAACAACTGTGTCTTGTGATTGTGATAGTGTAAGGTAGAGTGAAACAACTGTCTTGTGATAGTGTAAGGTAGAGTGAAACAAATGTGTCTTGTGATAGTGTAAGGTAGAGTGAAACAACTGTGTCTTGTGAGAGTGTAAGGTAGAGTGAAACAAATGTGTCTTGTGATAGTGTAAGGTAGAGTGAAACAACTGTGTCTTGTGATAGTGTAAGGTAGAGTGAAACAACTGTGTCTTGTGATAGTGTAAGGTAGAGTGAAACAACTGTGTCTTGTGAGAGTGTAAGGTAGAGTGAAACAACTGTGTCTTGTGATAGTGTAAGGTAGAGTGAAACAACTGTGTCTTGTGATAGTGTAAGGTAGAGTGAAACAACTGTCTTGTGATAGTGTAAGGTAGAGTGAAACAACTGTGTCTTGTGAGAGTGTAAGGTAGAGTGAAACAACTGTGTCTTGTGATAGTGTAAGGTAGAGTGAAACAACTGTCTTGTGATAGTGTAAGGTAGAGTGAAACAACTGTGTCTTGTGAGAGTGTAAGGTAGAGTGAAACAAATGTGTCTTGTGAGAGTGTAAGGTAGAGTGAAACAACTGTGTCTTGTGATAGTGTAAGGTAGAGTGAAACAACTGTGTCTTGTGATAGTGTAAGGTAGAGTGAAACAACTGTCTTTGTGAGTGTAAGTGTCAGAGGTGAAACAACTGTGTCTTGTGATAGTGTAAGGTAGAGTGAAACAACTGTGTCTTGTGAGTATGTAAGGTAGAGTGAAACAACTGTGTCTTGTGAAGTGTAAGGTAGAGTGAAACAACTTGTCTTGTGAAGTGTAGGTAGAGTGAAACAACTTGTCTTGTGATAGTGTAAGGTAGAGTGAAACAACTGTGTCTTGTGATAGTGTAAGGTAGAGTGAAACAACTGTCTTGTGATAGTGTAAGGTAGAGTGAAACAACTGTGTCTTGTGATAGTGTAAGGTAGAGTGAAACAACTGTGTCTTGTGATAGTGTAAGGTAGAGTGAAACAACTGTGTCTTGTGATAGTGTAAGGTAGAGTGAAACAACTGTCTTGTGATAGTGTAAGGTAGAGTGAAACAACTGTGTCTTGTGAGAGTGTAAGGTAGAGTGAAACAAATGTGTCTTGTGATAGTGTAAGGTAGAGTGAAACAACTGTGTCTTGTGAGAGTGTAATGTAGAGTGAAACAACTTAGAATATATAATCCTATTTATTTTTACTAATGGGTAAAGTGTGTACTCACCCATTTGTGGTTGCAGGGGTCGATTCACGGCTCCTGGCCCCCGCCTCTTTGTTGGTCCCTACCAGGTCCACGCTCTCCCTGCTCCATGTGCGTGTACTACCTGTATGTGGTTGCAAGGGTCGAGCCACAGCTCCTGGCCCCCTCATCAATGTGTGCGTACGTCTGTGCGCGCGCGTGTGAGTGGGTGCTCAAGTTATTGCATAAGAAGAAAGTGTATTAGGATTATTAACTCGGAAAGTTAATAATCCGAGTACAGGATAATCCAAGAAAGCTAAGCAGTGTGGCTTATTTATACTGTTGTCGTTTGTTCCTCTTACCCAGGATGTGACCCCTCAAATACCCAGGTACCTATTTATTGCTATGTTTGTAAACAAGCCCAGCATCTTCACCGACCCCAGTATTGAACCTGGGTCCATCGGTTGTGAGCCGAAGACGCTATCACTGAGCCACGAGTAAGAGTGGATTCCTAATTACTAGCTGCGGTACAGTATGCATTTATTCTTGACCTCCAGGACCCTATCATGCCTCCTCTTGAAGCTGTGTCATGAGTCTTTCTCCACCACCTCAGCTAACTCGTTCATCTCATCCAGTTACAACATCCTACATCCCTACAGCACACCCCTGTCCCTCCTTCATTACCCTGTCTCTTCTCCATCCTTCATTACCCAGTCCCTCCATTCTCCATCACCGGTCCTTTTTCCATCCTCCATCACACACTCCCTTCTTTATCCTCCTTCACCCGGTCCCTTCTTCATCCTCTCCATCACCCCCGTCTCTCCATCCTCTCCCTTATTCGGTCCCTTCTACATCCTTCTTCCTCCCCTGGTCCTTCCTCCATTCTCCCTCCATCACCCCCGTCTCCATCCTCCCTCAATCACCCCCGTCTCCCTCCCTCCATTACACCCGTCTCCATCCTCCGTCCATCACCTCCGTCTCTCCATCCTCCCTCCACCTCCGTCTCTCCCTCCCATCACCCCCGTCTCTCCATCCTCCCTCCATCACCCTCGTCTCTCCATCCTCCCTCCATCACCCCGTCTCTCCATCCTCCCTCCATCACCCCCGTTTCTCCATCCTCCCTCCATCACCCTCGTCTCTCCATCCTCCCTCCATCACCCCCGTCTCTCCATCCTCCCTCCATCACCCCCGTCTCTCCATCCTCCCTCCATCACCCCCGTCTCTCCATCCTCCCTCCATCACCTTCGTCTCTCCATCCTCCCTCCATCACCCCCGTCTCCATCCTCCCTCCATCACCCTCGTCTCTCCATCCTCCCTCCATCACCTTCGTCTCTCCATCCTCCCTCCATCACCCCCGTCTCCATCCTCCCTCCATCACCCTCGTATCTCCATCCTCCCTCCATCACCCTCGTCTCTCCATCCTCCCTCCATCACCCTCGTCTCTCCATCCTCCCTCCATCACCCCCGTCTCTTCATCCTTCATTACCCGATCCTTCTTTCATCCTTCCTCTTCTACCCACTAGTTGGCAAGAAGCGTAACTTGGGAGGAATATACGGGAGCCATCGTATGTTAGGCATGACAAGCCTGGGCAAGGCGTTACATGCTGGGCGAGAGAGATGGGGAGGGGAGAGTAAGGGGAAACAGATAACCAATATAGTAGCCAAGTGTATTTCAGTAGGGTTCAGAACGTTACTAATCTGCAAATACACAGGTGTAGGTTTTGCAGGGTTTAATGTAGATTATACACCTGTCAAGTTCTTGCAATATTCTGTTTAGAGATTGTTTGTGTGCCTCTGTCTGCCCGTATCTGCGTTTCTGTGTCTATCAGTGTGTCTGTCTGTGTGCCTCTATGACAAAATTTAATGTTGTCTTAAGAAAGTAATAAGATCAGCATCCCAAGGCACCCTCCAGCCACCTTTACTGTTTCTTTTCCTCAAAGCAAACATTGATAAAAACACCAGTCGCAGCTTCGTATTATCTTTCACGGATGATACTACAAAAAAAAAAAAACATGAAAGTCGCCTCCACAAAAGAAACAGAAAAATTACGACCAGATATTAGCAAAATCTTCTGATGGATATGGGAAAATACTAGTGTTGACTAATTCCATCTGCTTCAACATGGGAAGAATGAAGCACTCAAAGCGAATACAGGGTACAAAATACATTAACACTATCTCATAGAAGGCAAGGAATATTTAAAAGTCCTATGACAACTGTCAGGTGACCTATCATTTAGGGAACAAAGTAAGGTTAATACAACAAAGACAGGATGGTATATCAGAACTTTGAAAACAAGGAAAGTCAAGTCATTGATGGAACTATTCAAATTACTTACGCTATGGTGTCTCATATATTGTTCTGTGCCTACAGTACTTTCAAGGCAGAGACTGAAGATCTGGGAAATGTAGAGATATTTTACTTCCCACTTAAGAGTCAATGAAACATCTAAACCCCTGTGAACGCCTCTGAGCACTTGGAATGTACAGTCTAGAATAGAGAAGAGGAAGATGCCTGATATATTTGGAAGATACGGGAGGGCCAAGTCATACTTGGAGTTTACATGGAGTCACTTTCAGAGGTCACCGACTCGGCGGACAGGTCCCAAATCAGGCCTCCTGGTTGCAGACCTGATTGATCAACTTGTTAGTGCCCACTGCCAGCAGTAAATTTAACGTATGTACCACAACCCTGGTGATCAGGAACTGTTTTGAGAAATCTGTCAAGTTCCGTCATAAAGAGAGCTAAGGATCTGTTAGTAATCCTTATGCATGGAGGGTGGTGTTAAGAGTCGTGGCTCCTTAACACTGATTGAGTTCTCTCAGTATACTCATCGCTCCCCTGCTTTTCATTGCAGGTATCCTGCACTGTTTGCCAAGCCTCTTGTGTTCCTAAGTAGTTTTTCAGTGTGCAGATCTGGGACCAATCCCTCTCAATATCGTCCATTTATGTCCATCGTCCAGGTGTAGGTTATGGTGTATCTTTCTCGCCTACGTTCTAAAGAATACAGTTCTATATAGTTGAAGCGTTCCCAGCAATTTAGGTTGCTTGACTGAGTTTATATGAGGTGTGATGATCTCTGTACATTTTCCAGCTCAGCAATTTCATCTGCATTGAAGGGGGTTATTAGTACACACCAATGTTTCGACCTAGAGAGAAAACACCGGAACTGAAGTAGGAGGTCTTCAAGAGACAGCTGGACCAGAGTCACATAGGGCTATGTGGATCTGGCCGCTAGTAGCAACAGCCTGAGTGATCAAGTAATTAACAATGAGGTCTGACCTCATGCCGGGCTGCGAGTATAGAAGAACCATGGAAACAGGTTACAGGTAAGTCTCTGTCTCTGTCTCTTGCCATTTGTCTTGTAAGGGGGGGGGAGAGACGTGTTGATTTATAATGTTGGATGTTGTATGTGCATGTTTCTTGTGGCTATTACTCAGTAAACATAAACATAGGTCAAGGAATACACCCCAGTAGTAAGTTTCTCATTAGTCTTGAAGGATTGTTGGAGAGTTTAGGGAGAATGAGGACGGTGGGTCCAGGCAGCCACTCGTGACACAAGGTGAATGTTCTCAGTGTTTACCCTTCTGCATGTTGCGCACGCACCCATGCACCCACAAACACATACACACCCTCAAACACACCCACACACAAACACATACACACACACAAACACATACATACCCACAAACACATACACACCCACAAATACACACCCAAAAACACATACACACCCACAAACATACACACACACAAGCACATATACACACCCAGTTCTCCTAAGTGCAACTCATTCGGCAGTGTGCAGCACTGGTGTTGAGCACTCACCTGGTAAAACAGAATGGAACTTGACAATTCACTAATAATCTGCGCTGAGGAGAGGAACCTTATGAGGGACGACCTTTGTCTCCCTCCTGTACCATTGTCGAGTCACAACTCTTTCTCTGAAACTTGTAAGATTCCAACAGCATCGAAACTTTTGCCTGAGTTAATGGGATTGACTAATGAAAGAAGAATGAGAGCCTGGCCTCCTGTCTCTGGAAGAACCATTAATGAGAGGGGATTTGATCACCACATACAACATATCTAGAAGTACAGATTGGACAGACAAGGATATAAATACCCAGAGGCACAGATAGTGTAAACAAGGTTACTAATACTCAGGGGCACAGATAGTGTAAACAAGGTTACTAATACTCAGGGGCACAGATAGTGTAAACAATGATACTAATACCCAGGTGCACGGATAGTGTAAACAAGGATACCAATACCCAGGGGCACAGATAGTGTAGACAAGAATACTAATACCTAGAGTCACAGATAGGGTTGACGAGGATACAAATACCGAGGGGCACAGATAGGGTTGACGAGGTTATAAATACCCAGGGGCACAGAAAGGGTAGACAAGGATACTAATACCCAGGGGCACAGATTGGACAGACAAGGATACTAATACCTAGGGGCACAGATAGGGTAGATAGGGATACTAATACCCAGGGGCACAGATAGGGTAAACAAGGATACAAATACCCAGGGGCACAGATAGGGTAGACAAGGATGCTAATACCCAGGGGCACAGATAGGGTAGACAAGGATACAAATACCCAAGGGCACAGATAGGGTAGACAAGGATACAAATACCCAGGGACACAGATAGGGTAGATAAGGATGCTAATACCCAGGGGCACAGATTGGACAGACAAGGATACTAATACCCAGGGGGCACAAATTGGACAGACAAGGATACTAATACCCAGGGGCACAGATATGGTAGACAATGATACTAATACCCAGTGGCACAGATAGGGTAGACAAGGATACTAATACCCAGGGGCACATATAGGGTAGACAAGGATACAAATTCCCAGGGGCACAGATAGGGTAGAGGATACAAATACCCAGAGCACAGACTGGGTAAACATGGATGAATACCCAAGGGTACAGACAGGGTAAACAAGGATATAAATCATATAAGAGGATATCTCACATAATAACAGACTCCTGGGATCCTTGTAACACTCCTATACATGGTTACTTCCTTGCTAGGTCATCCCCAGTTCCTGCTAGGACTCCTGAGATCCTTGCAACACTCCTACACATGGTTACTTCCTTGCTAGGTCATCCCCAGTTCCTGCTAGAACTCCTGAGATCCTTGCAACACTCCCACACATGGTTACTTCGTTGCTAGGTCATCCCCAGTTCCTGCTAGAACTCCTGAGATCCTTGCAACACTCCTACACATGGTTACTTCGTTGCTAGGTCATCCCCAGTTCCTGCTAGAACTCCTGAGATCCTTGCAACACTCCTACACATGGTTACTTCGTTGCTAGGTCATCCCCAGTAACCTTGCTAGGCCATCCATATATAACGATGTGTTATTTGGAGTTTTGGAGGCGTGGTTGAAATGATAAGGCTTCGGAGGCTTCTTACTTTATTTGTAATAAAGGTGCGGGTAACAGGCTGCGTGTCTGTGGCCATGGCCCAGGTGGGCCATGCCTTGCGAGGGAGACGAGTTAGGCCTGTTGACTGACTGAAGTTTGGGCGCCAAGTGAGAGAGAGGCAGGGGTGAGGCAGACTCACATGGGTATGCCTACAGGCTTGCCCTCTGGCAGAAACTATGGGAACTAGCATGGCACGAAATATGAACTCAGCTGGCAGACAGCATGGGCTGTCTATGCAGACAGTCAGGCTGTCTACATCGCTCGGCCACGCACCCATGGTCGTCCCGACCATGAATGGCAGTAAAAAAAACTCGGGTCTCTCTCTCGCAAGAACAGGTCACAGAAGACAAAGAAAAAACATATATACATAAACATATGGACATAGAAAAAAAAACTTCCTCCAGAGAGGGAAGAAAAAAAACGGTGTGCTTCGTGGTGTAAGGCAGTGAGCGTCGATGCAGCACTGCACGCCTTCCTGCGTCTGGATACATACTGCAACACGGGAGACAGCATCGGCTGAGCTGCGACGTAACAGGGTACGGTCTCCTCTGGGATGTGAAGCAGACATCGTAGTAGTCGCTGCAGGGGTTCACTCAACCTGGGGCACAACTGCTGGTGCCCTCGAGTGAGGCGTCGTCAGTAGTCGCAACAGGACAGGACTGGCAAGCGACTCAGGAGGACATTCCTCGACTGGTACTGTCGCTGGAGCTGTCGCTGCTGGCGAGTGTGGAGTGAGTCGTGACAGGGACGACTCGGCGAAACATCTGGAGGTCGTAACAGCATACACCATACTGCAGTGAGTGGGCTAGCAGTCAAAGTGACATCAACTTTGTGCAGGCTGCTCACTGAAGCTGTGACACGAGGCTGACAGTCGCCTGCCAACAGGCTTAACTGCGGCTTGGCGAGTGACATCTCTCGACAGTAGAAGTTACAGCAGAGGGCAGTGTAAGCGTCCCCAGACTGGTCATCTGCAATAACTGGACTGACGGTCTTGGAGGTGAAGTGGAACGGTCTCGATGGGAGAATCGTCGCGGGTACGATTCAGCAAAGGCATCTACGAGCGGCGAACAATAAGAGCTTTCTGTACAAGGCGCTCGAACGCTCGTAACTGACGCCTGGACTGACAAATGTCAGCTGTCAAGCGCGCGGGGCGCTGGTCACACACTGGGTGACAAAGTAACACATAGGTGCTACATAGGACACACGAGAAAACTGCACACATACTACACATGTGGTACAACATGGCTTACAGACGCTTTTCTGTGTAAAAAATCGTCACTAAGCAATACTCGAACATGTGAGAACACTGACTGAGAGAAATAATTAATGAACACTCGACTTATATCTTCTCTCAAACTTCTCGACAAATAATGAAAATAAAATGATCACTGTGAAACTACAGCACTCGGGACATCATATGGGTGATATCAGGCTATACCTTTGAAATACCTTTGAAGAGTTTCGAGAGTATCTACTCTCTGAGCCCGGCCATGGGCCAGGCTCGTCTGGTGCTTGCCTGGTCAACCAGGCTGTTGCTGCTGGAGGCCCGCTGCCCCACATATCCATCACAGCCTGGTTGATCTGGCACCTGGTGAAGATATTTGTCCAGTTTCCTCTTGAAGGCTTCTACACTGGTTCCAGCCGTGTTTCGGATATCTTCTGGTAAGATGTTGAATAGTCTGGGACCCCGGATGTTAATACAGTGCTCCCGTATTGTCCCCACCGCACCCCTGCTCCTCACTGGGTTTATTTTACACTTTCTTCCATATCCCTCACTCCAGTATGTTGTTATGGCAGTGTGCAGATTTGGGACCAGGCCCTCAAGTACTTTCCATGTATATATTATCATGTATCTCTCTCTCCTCCGCTCCAATGAGTACATGTTCAAGACTTGAAGGCGTTCCCAATAATTTAGATGTTTCAATGGCTCAATGTGAGCCTTAAACGATCTCTGGATTTGTTCCAGCTCTGCTATTTCTCCTGCCCTGAACGGGGCCGTCAGCACTGAGCAGTATTCTAAGTGAGGGAGCACTAGCGATTTGAATAGTGTCACCATCGGCATTATTTGCCTTGTTTTGAAAGTTCTCAATACCCACCCCGTCATCTTCCTGGCTGTTGTGATCTTTAAACGACAGATCAGCAGACATAATTATTCCCAAGTCCTTTACGTGTTCCTTTCGTTCTATGTGGTGACCCTCTTGCGTTTTGTATATAGTGTTCCTTTTGAGTTCTTCATTTTTTCCATACCTAAGCAGCTGAAACTTATCACCATTGAACGTCATGTTGTTCTCCACTGCCCATTGGAAGACCCTGCTTATGTCCTCCTGTAATTTTTCAGTGTCCTCTACCGTAGTGACTTTCATGCTTATTTTAGTGTCATCTGCAAATGATGATACAAAAGTGTGCTGGGTCATCCTCAGTTCCTGCTAGGACTCTTGAGACTCCCGGGATTCTTGCAACACTCCTATACATGGTTACTTTCTTGCTAGGTCATCCCCAGTTCCTGCTAGGACTCCTGAGACTCCTGGTATCCTTACAACACTTCTTCCTTGCTAAGTCATCCCCCCATCTTCTGCTATGTCATCCATTTTCTGATGGGGGGGGGGGGGTCACCTAGCAAGGGCAAACACGTCTCCTTTAACTGGTTTGGGCGCGGCATCGGTGGGTCATATGAGACGCAGTGCTAGTGACGATAATGGTGGTGCTGTTGATGATAATGGTGATGCTAATGGCGGTGCTAGTGGCGATAATGATCGTGCTAGTGGCGATAATGGAGGTGCTAGTGGCGATAATGGTAGTGGTGGTAGAGATAATTGTGGCAGTGGTGGTGATAATGGTGGTAGTGGTGTTGTTGGTGATAATGGTGGTAGTGTTGTTGGTGGTAGTGGTGGTGTTGGTGGTAGTAATGGTGGTAGTGGTATTGTTGGTGGTAGTGGTGGCGATAATGGTGGTGTTGGCGGTAGTAATGGTGGTGGTAGTGGTGTTGATAATGGTGGTAGTGTTGTTGTTGGTGGTAGTGGTGGTGATAATGGCGGTAGTGGTGGTGATAATGGTGGTGTTGGTGGTAGTAATGGTGGTGGTAGTGGTGGTGTTGGTGGTAGTAATAGTGGTAGTGGTGGTGGTAATAGTGGTAGTGGTGGTGGTAATAGTGGTAGTGGTGTGGTGGTGGAAATAGTGGTAGTGGTGGTGGTAATAGTGGTAGTGGAAATAGTGGTGGTGGTAATAGTGGTAGTGGTGGTGGTAATAGTGGTAGTGGTGGTGGTAATAGTGGTAGTGGTGTGGTGGTAGTGGTAATAGTGGTAGTGGTAATAGTGGTAGTGGTAATAGTGGTAGTGGTGGTGGTAATAGTGGTAGTGGTGGTGGTAATAGTTATAGTGGTGGTGGTAATAGTGGTAGTGGGTGTAAGGAGACAAGAGCTCAGCTACATTAGTCTCAATAGAGTTGTTTATTGCATGCAGTGACGGAAGTGTGAGCCAGCAGCAGGAGAGTAATACTGGGGTTAACAGGACTCTACCAGGGTTAACAGGACTCTACCGGGGTTAACAGGACTCTACTGGGGTTAACAGGACTCTACCAGGGTTAACAGGACTCTACCAGGGTTAACAGGACTCTACCAGGGTTAACAGGACTACCGGGGTTAACAGGACTCTACCAGGGTTAACAGGACTCTACCAGGGTTAACAGGACTCTACCGGGGTTAACTGGACTCTACCAGGGTTAACAGGACTCTACCAGGGTTAACAGGACTCTACCGGGGTTAACAGGACTCTACCAGGGTTAACAGGACTCTACCAGGGTTAACTGGACTCTACCGGGGTTAACAGGACTCTACCGGTGTTAACAGGACTCTACCAGGGTTAACTGGACTCTACCGGGGTTAACTGGACTCTACCGGGGATTGGGAGGACTCAGGGGTTAACAGGACTCTACCAGGGTTAATTGGATCTACCGGGGTTAACAGGACTCTACCGGGGTTAACAGGACTCTACCGGGGTTAACAGGACTCTACCAGGGTTAACTGGACTCTACCAGGGTTAACTGGACTCTACCGGGGTTAACTGGACTCTACCGGGGATTGGGAGGACTCAGGGGTTAACAGGACTCTAGGGGGTGGAACAGGATTCTATGGGGGTATGATTATTATTTCTAGTCAAGGAGTAGCATTAAACCTGTAAGGGGGAGCTCCGTTCACACAGCATCTGGGGGAGCGAGAGGTAATTAAATTTGAGCCGAGGAGAGGGGAAGAGTTGCTCCAGTTCCTTGGATGGAGATCCCTTCACCAGGGTAGAGTGGTGGTGGAGGGCACCCAACCCCTCCGCCACCACTTGTTTACTGTCTCCAGACCTGCCGTCGCCTGCCTTCTTGTGGCTAGTTCCTCCTCAATCAACACTATATTTAATTTCCCTTGTAATCTCTCTCTCTCTCTCTCTCTCTCTCTCTCTCTCTCTCTCTCTCTCTCTCTCTCTCTCTCTCTCTCTCTCTCTCTCTCTCTCTCTCTCTTTCTCTCTCTCTCTCTTTCTCTCTCTCTATCTCGCTCTCTCTCTCTGAAATAGCAGAGATCCTAGGAGTCAGTTCTGATGAACAGTCTTATACAAATGATTTATTAAGCTAGCAAATAGCAGAGTCGACCAGATTAAGCATACCCTTCTAGTATTACAAATTCAATTTCAGCAATAAAAACGTTAACTGGGATCACATGAGCCATGACCTTAATGAAGTATGCTGGGAAGACAGTATGTGTAACATGGACTTGAACCAGTGTCTCGAGAGCATTTCCTCGGTGGCATTAGCTGAAGGATCAAGACACATAATATCAAGGAAAGGAGAAGATGCAAGTTAGAAAGAGAGAGGTGCACCCTGTACATTCAAAGACGAAGAATCACAGATCTTCTCGAAGGTTCCAGACTATCTCAAGAATGAAAGAAATACTGGGTAGAGAAATGAAAAACATTGAGTTCTAACATACTTAATCATACAGAGTTTAGGAGAAACAGAGGGAGCAAGCGCCATCAATGAAGTTGAAAAAAATAATAAAAAAGTACTTTGTCTCATATGCAGAATCCAAGGGGAATATTAAAGCCATTAATCGGAATAAAGATCGATAATCCAAATGATACTCAAAATTCTGACAACATCTATAAAATTTGCGAGGAAGCCATTAATAGCAGGTTGGTGCACTCTGCCCCAGGCCCAGACACGTGCAACTCTATTGATGAATACACTATTACAATCTTTGAGTTTTAAGAAGCAAGATTGTTAAAAAAAATGGATTTACAGCAGTTACACAACCCAGGGCAACATGGGTCTAGACACACACACACACTAAGGTGAGGACACTCAGAGGTGAACACCAGCAACGCTAGTGAACACATACACAGGAGTGGCCGCATAATCTGTAGTTTCCGGTAATGATGCTAACTTCCGGCCGCTTCTTCCGCTTCAGAGTGATGGATAATTGTGAGGTTGTGGTGGAGGGAACGTAGGAGGTGCTGGTCACTTCTCGAGCACAGAGGTATGTATGTGTATATATACATATATGCAAAACAACCACGGGGAGTAGTGCTTGTTTTCCATCCTGTATCGCTTGATTTGATATATATATATATATATATATATATATATATATATATATATATATATATATATATAAAATTGGGTTGTCTGAATGTGCGTGGATGTAGTGCGGATGATAAGAAAGAGATGATTGCCGATGTTATGAATGAAAAGAAGTTGGATGTCCTGGCCCTAAGCGAAACAAAGCTGAAGGGGGTAGGCGAGTTTCAGTGGGGAGAAATAAATGGGATTAAGTCAGGAGTATCTGAGAGAGTTAGAGCTAAGGAAGGGGTAGCAATAATGTTGAAGGATCAGTTATGGAATGAAAAGAGGGAATATAAATGTGTAAATTCAAGGATTATGTGGATTAAAATAAGGGTCGGATGCGAAAAGTGGGTCATAATAAGCGTGTATGCACCTGGAGAAGAGAGGAGTGTAGAGAGAGAGAGAGATTTTGGGAGATGTTAAGCGAATGTATAGGAACTTTTGAACCAAATGAGAGAGTAATTGTGGTAGGGACCTAAATGCTAAAGTGGGAGAAACATGCAGAGAGGGTGTAGTAGGTAAGTTTGGGGTGCCAGGTGTAAATGATAATGGGAGCCCTTTGATTGAACTTTGTATAGAAAGGGGTTTAGTTATAGGTAATACATATTTTAAGAAAAGAGGATAAATAAGTATACAAGATATGATGTAGGGCGTAATGACAGTAGTTTGTTGGACTATGTATTGATAGATAAAAGACTGTTGAGTAGACTTCAGGATGTACATGTTTATAGAGGGCTACAGATATATCAGATCACTTTTTAGTTATAGCTACAGTGGGAGTAAAAGGTAGATGGGATACAAGGAAAATAGAATCAGTAAGTAAAAGAGAGGTGAAGGTTTATAAACTAAAAGAGGAGGCAGTTAGGGTAAGATATAAACAACTATTGGAGGATAGATGGGCTAGTGAGAGTGTAGGCAATGGGGTCGAAAATGTATGGGGTAGATTTAAAAATGTAGTGTTAGAGTGTTCAGCAGAAGTTTGTGGTTACAGGCGAGTGGGTGCGGAGGGAAGAGGAGCGATTGGTGGAATGATGATGTAAAGAGAGTAGTAAGGGAGAAAAGTTAGCATATGAGAGGTTTTACAAAGTAGAAGTGATGCAAGGAGGGAAGAGTATATGGAGAGAAAAAGAGAGGTTAAAAGAGTGGTGAAGCAATGTAAAAGAGAGCAGATGAGAGAGTGGGTGAGATGTTATCAGCAAATTTTGTTGAAAATAAGAAAAAGTTTTGGAATGAGATTAATAAGTTGAGGAAGCCTAGAGAACAAATGGATTTGACAGTTAAAAATAGGAGAGGAGAGTTATTAAATGGAGAGTTAGAGGTATCAGGAAGATGGAGAGAATATTTTGAGGATTTGTTAAATGTTGATGAAGACAGGGAAGCTGTGATTTCGTGTGTAGGGCAGGAGGAATAACATCTTGTAGGAGTGTGGAAGAGCCAGTTGTGGGTGTAGGGAAGTTCGTGAGGCAGTGGGTAGAATGAAAGGGTAAGGCAGCTGGATTGATGGGATAAAGATAGAAATGTTAAAAGCAGGTGGGGATATAATTTTGGAGTGGTTGGTGCTATTATTTAATAAATGTATGGAAGAGGGTAAGGTACCTAGGGATTGGCAGAGAGCGTGTATTGTTCCTTTGTATAAAGGCAAAGGGACAAAAGAGAGTGCAAAAATTATAGGGGAATAAGTCTGTTGAGTGTACCTGGTAAAGTGTATGGTAGAGTTATTATTGAAAGAATTAAGAGTAAAACAGAAAGCAGGATAGCAGATGAACAAGGGGCTTTAGGAAAGGTAGGGTGTGTAGACCAAGTGTTTACAGTGAAACATATAGGTGAACAGTATTTGGATAAGGGTAAAGATGTTTTTGTGGCATTTATGGATTTGGAAAAGGCGTATGATAGGGTAGATAGGGGGCAATGTGGCAGATGTTGCAGGTGTATGGAATAGGAGGAAGGTTACTGAAAGCAGTGAAGAGTTTTTATGAGGATAGTGAGGCTCAGGTTAGAGTGTGTAGGAGGGAAGGGGACTATTTTCCAGTAAAAGTGGGCCTTAGACAAGGATGTGTGATGTCACCGTGGTTGTTCAATATATTTATAGATGGGGTTGTAAGAGAAGTGAATGCGAGGGTCTTGGCAAGAGGTGTTGGGCTAAAAGATAAAGAAGCAAATACAAAGTGGGAGTTGTCACAGTTGCTTTTTGCTGATGACACTGTGCTTTGGGAGATTCTGAAGAGAAGCTGCAGAGGTTGGTGGATGAATTTGGTAGGGTGTGTAAAAGAAGAAAATTGAAAGTGAATATAGGAAAGAGTAAGGTGATGAGGATAACAAAAAGAATAGGTGACGAAAGATTGGATATCAGATTGGAGGGAGAGAGTATGGAGGAGGTGAATGTATTCAGATATTTGGGAGTGGACATGTCGGCGGATGGGTCTATGAAGGATGAGGTGAATCATAGAATTGATGAGGGAAAAGGGTGAGTGGAGCACTTCGAGTCTGTGGAGACAAAGAACCTTGTCCATGGAAGTAAAGAGGGAATGTATGAGAGTATAGTTATACCAACGCTCTTATATGGGTGTGAAGCATGGGTGATGAATGTTGCAACGAGGAGAAGGCTGGAGGCAGTGGAGATGTCATGTCTGAGGTCAATGTGTGGTGTGAATATAATGCAGAGAATTCGGAGTTTGGAAATTAGGAGGAGGTGCGGGATTACCAAAACGATTGTCCAGAGAGCTGAGGAGGGGTTGTTGAGGTGGTTTGGACATGTAGAGAGAATGGAACGAGACAGAGTGACTTCAGAGTGTATAAATCTGTAGTGGAGGGAAGGCGGGGTAGGGGTCGGCCTAGGAAAGGTTGGAGGAGGGGGTAAAGGAAGTTTTGTGTGCGAGGGCTTGGATTTCCAGCAAGCATGTGTGAGCGTATTTGATAGGAGTGAATGGAGGCATATGGTTTTTAATACTTGACGTGCTGTTGGAGTGTGAGCAAAGTAACATTTATGAAGGATTCAGGGAAACCGGCAGGCCGGACTTAGAGTTCTGGAGATGGGAAGTACAGTGCCGGCACTCTGAAGGAGGGGTGTAAATGTTGCAGTTTTATAACTGTAGTGTAAAGCACCCTTCTGGCAAGACAGTGATGGAGTGAATGATGATGAAAGTTTTCTTTTCGGGCCACCCTGCCTTGGTGGGAATCGGCCGATGTGTTAATAAAAAAAATATAATATATATATATATATATATATATATATATATATATATATATATATATATATATGTCGTGCCGATTAGGTAAAACTTGCGATTTTGGCTTAAATAGCAACGCTCACCTTGCCATATAAGACAAGTGAAAATTTGTGTATGCAATAATTTCGCCAAAATCATTCTGAACATAACGAAAAAATATATTTCATTGTGTTTGTTTTATTATTAAATTAATGTTAACGTATCTAAAATATATGTAGTTAGGTTAGGCTAAATTAAATTGCGCTTGTTGTAATAAGGTTAGGTAGGTTTTCAAAGTTTCTCTTGGTACAAAATTATAAATTCTTACATTAACATAAATGAAAAAATATATCTTTAAACGTATAAGAGAAAATTTTAGAAAGGACTTAATTTTAGATGAGTTCTTGCTAATTGACCAGTTTTACCTAATCGGCACGACATATATATATATATATATATATATATATATATATATATATATATATATGTCGTGCCGAATAGGTAAAGTTATTGTAAAACTTAATAATTTTGTACCAAAAGAACCTTAGAAAGCATACACAGATTTTCGCTTGCCTTATTCAACAAGAAGAGCGTTGCTATTTAAGCCAAAAACGCAAGTTTTACCTATTATCTAGATGGTTGAGGTAAGGATAGTGTAAGTTAAGGCTGTCTCCCCACCTTCCTGTATCCACTGACTGCAGGAAACGTGTGAAAAACACACCATACCGTACTGAGAAAGTGGGAATAGAGTTTATAGGAGAGGCATGAGTGGATGAAAGGTATGTGCTATACACTACCTCTACTGTATAGTACTACGTCTATTACTAGCTACCACTAGTTGTGCTTCTAAATAGTGCACTGCAAGTATACACCAACAACTGGATATCCTAAGCAGCTTCGGAACAAGCAACAGGATGCTGGTGGCCACTACACGGAGAGGACTCGTGGATTCCTGTGTTTGCAAAGTGCGCTACCAGATGATTCTTGAAAGACTGAATTGGTGTTGCGCCCACAACTTCCGTTGGAAAACTATCCCGGTGCTCACATTTCTTTGTATGAAAAGAAGCTCTCACCCACATTCATGCTAAGCCTCATGCCACGGACTTTCATACCATTGTTCCGTGTAACTGAATCCCGTTGTACTTCAGTGTTTCCCAGGGTGTACTATATAGAACTTGTTTAATATCTCTTGATCCTGCTGGAGGATCAAGGCATGATCAACCAGGTTGTTACTGCTGGCCGCACGCTGTATAAAAATACAAGACGATACATTGTTTTAAGAATAATTCTTTGGGTTGTCAAGTGCGTTGTAAAGAAAGCGCTTATTGTATTGTATATTAGCTCTTGTACATTAATGCACGCAAAGGCTATTATCTCTCTCTCTCTCTCTCCCGGATGTGTGTGTGTGTGGGAGGGGGGGGGCAGGTAGTTAGCTGCCGCCACACAAAATACAAAATGCACTTCATATAAGACTCGTTCTCTTACCGTTATGCAATTACGTTGGCCAATTATTTTTAAAGGTCAGCGGATTGCCATGATACATTATTCGGGTATGTTACGGGTCATCTGGGTAGTTGGTAGATCGACAGGGTAGTTTGGTAGGTCACAAGGGTAGTTTGGCTGATCGCCAGGGTAGTTTGGTAAGTCGCCAGGGTAGTTTGGTAAGTCGCCAGGGTAGTTTGGTTGATCGACAGGGTATTTAAGGGTTAGTGTGACATTCTGTAATAGGGGTATCCTGTCCTCGAAAATAGGACAGGTGTTTTCGTACGCGTTCACTTCATTCGGTGTAAAGACTGGTCGGCGCTCGATACCTGTCCGCTACGCGCCAGACCAGTGTCTACCTCTCTACCCGTCAGAGCGAGAGACGTCGATATCCCGCACCTAACTTTACACATGACTTCATCACATGAACACAGGTTGAGGGCAGACCCAAATGACACACGTTTTGTAGAAATCCTTGGAAGAAAAACATTGCTGCTTGTGGTGTATCTTCCTCGTCTGGGAGCCCATACACCTGCTGGGTATCCAACCCGACTCACGAAATCGTAATGACACGATTGCAAACCATACCACGGGTGGGGTTCGAACCCGCGGTCAGAGAGTCTCAAAACTCCAGACCGTCGCGTAAGCCACTGGGCCAGCTAGCTTCAATAAGATTCATCCAACTAGGTATATTTCTACACCATAGGAAGGTTAGCATAGGCACCACTGTGTCCACAAATGCAAGTTTTTACAGACGAATCTCCCGCTAGCATGGCCGTGACGAACAGTGGTGCCTATGCTAACGTTCCTATGGTGTAGAAATATACCTAGTTGGATGAATCTTGTTGAAGCTAGCTGGCCCAGTGACTTACGCGACGGTCTGGAGTTTTGAGACTCTGACCGCGGGTTCGAACCCCACCCATGGTATGGTTGGTATCCCAAACCCTCTTGAAAAATATTACGTATGTGTCTTACTAGTTGCTATGGAATTTATTATTTGGTATGATGACCAAATGTGACACCTTGTGCATGATGGTATGTCTTCTCCAGAAGAAAAGTGGAACACGAACCGTTTCTCGACATTCAGGGCCTATATTTTCTTGTGGGGAAAACAGCGTTCCTACGACGCTCTGGTGACAACCCTCCTCAATGTAGACTCACAACCTACCAGTTAGTTGACAAGGTCAGTGTTCCTCCCTCACTCACCTCCTAATATAAGATGTCATCAAAACAAAATGGTCATTTTTTCTCTCTCTCTCTCTCTCTCTCTCTCTCTCTCTCTCTCTCTCTCTCTCTCTCTCTCTCTCTCTCTCTCTCTCTCTCTCTCTCTCTCTCTCTCTCTCTCTCTCTCTCTCTCTCCAAATAACTGAGTCCACACAAATTAATTAAGTCTTGTTTTAGGAGAGTAAAGTTGTCGACTTGGCTACAATTTCTGGATGGTTACTAACTAACCATTTTTTAAACTGGATTTCAAAACATTTACCAGAATGTCTTTTGCTAATTTTAAGAACTGCTTATGAATATTTGACCATCAACAATTTACGTATACAATCAAAAGTTCCTTAATTTCCGCAAGGGAAACTTTCGACTTTGTGTGGAACATGTGTAAGACGTGTTCCATAGGAGGGGACTGACATGTGTGAGTGTTGTGTGGAACATGTGTAAGACGTGTTCCATAGGAGGGGTGTTAAGCCAGTTTATTTCTTTAAAATATTACGTGGGAAGGTGGTACTTTTATTTATATTTATTATGTACTTACCTTTACCTTCCTGCGTGTTTCATTTGTTTTTAAATCAGTAAAAATTACTTTCTACTTCTGCTGAAGAAGATGTCTGGCATTGTCGCCTCATAGCCAAGTGTGTTGTACACGACAGTGAAAAAAACATGACCAGAAGGGTTATCACTTTTCCTCCACGAATAATGAAAAATATAATAAAGAATGTTTGAAATTGTGTTGTTAGAATGTATTTGGATATTGTACGGGTGTTAAGAAATGACTGATTTTGTGAGGTTAGAATGAGCGGAAGCTGCCTGCTTGACACTGAATAAGGCAAAGTTTACTGAGTGTGCCACACTTTGAATGGCACCAGTTTCAAATAAATAATTTGGGTAAATTATGCTAGTGTAAGAGCAAAGGAAGTCATAGTATTACTGCGGAATAAACATTGTGAAAACAAGAGGAATATTATAAATGTTTAATCCAAGATTTATTTTTTGCAGTTTAAATTGAAAACGGGAAGTGAAGAGTAGTTATTAGTGTGTGTTTATGGCGGTGAAGTTGAGAGGAGTGTAGAAGAGACGGAGTGACCAGCGAAGATGAGAGGAGTGTAGAAGAGACGGAGTGACCAGCGAAGATGAGAGGAGTGTAGAAGAGACGGAGTGACCAGCGAAGATGAGAGGAGTGTAGAAGAGACGGAGTGACCGGTGAAGATGAGAGGAGTGTAGAAGAGACGGAGTGACCGGCGAAGATGAGAGGAGTGTAGAAGAGACGGAGTGACCGGCGAAGATGAGAGGAGTGTAGAAGAGACGGAGTGACCGGCGAAGATTAGAGGAGTGTAGAAGAGACGGAGTGACCAGCGAAGATGAGAGGAGTGTAGAAGAGACGGAGTGACCGGCGAAGATGAGAGAAGTGTAGAAGAGACGGAGTGACCGGTGAAGATGAGAGGAGTGTAGAAGAGACGGAGTGACCGGCGAAGATGAGAGGAGTGTAGAAGAGACGGAGTGACCAGCGAAGATGAGAAGAGTGTAGAAGAGACGGTGACCGGCGAAGATGAGAGAAGTGTAGAAGAGACGGGTGACCAGCGAAGATGAGGAGTGTAGAAGAGACGGAGTGACCAGCGAAGATGAGAGGGTGTGAAGAGACGGAGTGACCAGCGAAGATGAGGAGTGTAGAAGAGACGGAGTGACCGGTGAAGATGAGAGGAGTGTAGAAGAGACGGAGTGACCAGCGAAGATGAGAGGAGTGTAGAAGAGACGGAGTGACCAGCGAAGATGAGAGGAGTGTAGAAGAGACGGAGTGACCAGCGAAGATGAGAGGAGTGTAGAAGAGACGGAGTGACCGGCGAAGATGAGAGGAGTGTAGAAGAGACGGAGTGACCAGCGAAGATGAGAGGAGTGTAGAAGAGACGGAGTGACCGGCGAAGATGAGAGGAGTGTAGAAGAGACGGAGTGACCAGCGAAGATGAGAGGAGTGTAGAAGAGACGGGTGACCGGTGAAGATGAGAGGAGTGTAGAAGAGACGAGTGACCGGTGAAGATGAAGGAGTGTAGAGAGACGGAGTGACCAGTGAAGATGAGAGGAGTGTAGAAGAGACAGGTGACCGGCGAAGATGAAGGAGTGTAGAAGAGACGGAGTGACCGGCGAAGATGAAGGAGTGTAGAAAGACAGAGTGACCGGCGAAGATGAGGAGTGTAGAAGAGACGGAGTGACCGGTGAAGATGAGAGGAGTGTAGAAGAGACGGAGTGACCGGTGAAGATGAGAGGAGTGTAGAAGAGACGGAGTGACCGGTGAAGATGAGAGGAGTGTAGAAGAAACGGAGTGACTGGTGAAGATGAGTGTAGAAGAGACGGAGTGACCGGCGAAGATGAGTGTAGAAGAGACGGAGTGACCGGCGAAGATGAGAGGAGTGTAGAAGAGACGGAGTGACCGTCGAAGATGAGAGAGTTTAGAAGAGACGGAGTGACCGGCGAAGATGAGAGGAGTGTAGAAGAGACGAGTGACCGGTGAAGATGAGAGGTGTAGAAGAGACGGAGTGACCGGCGAAGATGAGAGGAGTGTAGAAGAGACAGTGACCGGTGAAGATGAGAGGAGTGTAGAAGAGACCGAGTGACCAGCGAAGATGAGAGGAGTGTAGAAGAGACGGAGTGACCGGCGAAGATGAGGGGAGTTTAGAAGAGACGGGTGACCAGCGAAGATGAGAGGATGTAGAAGAGACAGGTGACCGGCGATGATGAGAGGAGTTGAAGAGACGGAGTGACCGGCGAAGATGAGAGGAGTGTAGAAGAGACGGAGTGACCGGTGAAGATGAGAGGAGTGTAGAAGAGACGGAGTGACCGGTGAAGATGAGAGGAGTGTAGAAGAGACAGGTGACCAGTGAAGATGAGAGGAGTGTAGAAGAAACAGAGTGACTGGTGAAGATGATGTAGAAGGACGGGTGATCGGCGAGATGAGAGGAGTTTAGAAGAGACAGGTGACCGGCGAAGATGAGAGGGTGTAGAAGAGACGGAGTGACCGGTGAAGATGAGAGGGTGTAGAAGAGACGGAGTGACCGGTGAAGATGAGAGTGTAGAAGAGACGGAGTGACCGGCGATGATGAGAGGAGTTTAGAAGAGACGGTGACCGGCGAAGATGAGAGGGTGTAGAAGAGACGGGTGACCAGCGAAGATGAGAGAGTGTAGAAGAGACGGAGTGACCGGCGAAGATGAGAGGAGTTTAGAAAGACGGAGTGACCAGCGAAGATGAGAGAGTGTAGAAGAGACGGAGTGACCGGCGAAGATGAGGGTTTAGAAGAGACGGGTGACCGGCGAAGATGAGAGGAGTGTAGAAGAGACGGGTGACCGGCGATGAGAGGAGTGTAGAAGAGACGGAGTGACCGGCGAAGATGAGAGGAATGTAGAAGAGATGGAGTGACCGGCGAAGATGAGAGGAGTGTAGAAGAGATGGAGTGACCGGTGAAGATGAGTGTAGAAGAGACGGAGTGACCTTAGCAGGTGTTTAGTGAGTCATTTTCAAATATTAACCTCCGTGACAGAATATGTTTTTTGGGAAACTTGAACTCAAAAGTGGAAGACATTGTTGTGGAAGGTATAGTAAAGTGTGAATGTATAGAACATTGTTGTTCTAGGAAAGTTTGGAGTGTCAGGTGTAAATAACAGTGGAGGCAGTTAGTGGAGCTGTGCTCAGAAAGAAGTTGGATAACAGTAAATAAATGTTTCAAAGTGAGACAAGAGATACGAGGTATAGTAGAGAGTGTAAGGTGAGCAACACAGGAATAAGTAAGTTGATTCAGGTATACACAAATACAGTTACATAGATTATCATACATAGCAGCATATGTGCAGAGAACCTAGGATAACCCAACAAAGGAGAACAGCACAGGAACCATACATAGTTTTAAGACAAGGTATGATAAAGCTCATGGAGCAGGGAGAGCAGAGACCCAGTAGCAGACAGCGAAGAGGCGGGGCCAGGAGCTGAGTCTCGACCCCTGCAACCACAATTAGGTGAGCACAGGTGAGCAGCACAGGAGAGCAACACAGGAGAGCAGCACAGAAGAGCAACATAGGAGAGTAACACAGGAGAGCAACACAGGAGAACAACACAGGAGAGTAACACAGGAGAGTAACACAGGAGAGCAACACAGGAGAGCAACACAGGAGAGTAACACAGGAGAGCAACACAGGAGAGCAACACAGGAGAGTAACACAGGAGAGTAACACAGGAGAGCAACACAGGAGAGCAACACACCACTGGTTAATGTGAGGGAGGATAAAAGAACGAAAGCTACGGGATTTCAGTGTATGTTTTATAAGAGCTGCTGATGTATTTATTACTACTTAGTGGTACCTAGAGTAAGGTGAGTGTGGAAGATAATAATGGTGGTAGTAGGTGTAGTGGTACCTAGAGTAAGGTGAGTGTGGAAGATAATAATGGTGGTAGCAGGTGTAGTGGTACCTAGAGTAAGGTGAGTGTGGAAGATAATAATGGTGGTAGTAGGTGTAGTGGTACCTAGAGTAAGTGAGTGTGGAGATAATAATGGTGGTAGTAGGTGTAGTGGTACCTAGAGTAAGGTGAGTGTGGAAGATAATAATGGTGGTAGCAGGTGTAGTGGTACCTAAGTAAGGTGAGTGTGGAAGATAATAATGGTGGTAGCAGGTGTAGTGGTACCTAGAGTAAGGTGAGTGTGGAAGATAATAATGGTGGTAGTAGGTGTAGTGGTACCTAGAGTAAGGTGAGTGTGGAAGATAATAATGGTGGTAGCAGGTGTAGTGGTACCTAGAGTAAGGTGAGTGTGGAAGATAATAATGGTGGTAGTAGGTGTAGTGGTACCTAGAGTAAGGTGAGTGTGGAAGATAATAATGGTGGTAGTAGGTGTAGTGGTACCTAGAGTAAGTGAGTGTGGAAGATAATAATGGTGGTAGTAGGTGTAGTGGTACCTAGAGTAAGGTGAGTGTGGAAGATAATAATGGTGGTAGTAGGTGTAGTGGTACCTAGAGTAAGGTGAGTGTGGAAGATAATAATGGTGGTAGTAGGTGTAGTGGTACCTAGAGTAAGGTGAGTGTGGAAGATAATAATGGTGGTAGTAGGTGTAGTGGTACCTAGAGTAAGAAAGTGAGTGTGGAAGATAATAATGGTGGTAGTAGGTGTAGTGGTACCTAGTGAGAGTTATGAGCAAGTGTTAAAATAAGGACTGGTTAGTGTGAAAGTGAGGAGGAAGACGTAATAGAGGTGTGGTGTGTCACATAAGAATGGCACACCACATAAGAGTGCAGTGTCAGTGTAGCTGAGGTTTGTGGTTATGGCAGGCTACGTGTCACAACCAAGAAAAATAGTTGTCCAATAGTTGTAATAGTTGTACAATAGTTGTAATAGTTGTACAATAGTTGTAATAGTTGTACAATAGTTGTAATAGTTGTACAATAGTTGTAATAGTTGTACAATAGTTGTAATAGTTGTACAATAGTAGTAATAGTTGTACAATAGTAGTAATAGTTGTACAATAGTAGTAATTGTTGTACAATAGTAGTAATAGTTGTACAATAGTAGTAATAGTTGTACAATAGTAGTAATAGTTGTACAATAGTAGTAATAGTTGTACAATAGTAGTAATAGTTTTACAATAGTAGTAATTGTTGTACAATAGTAGTAATAGTTATACAATAGTAGTAATAGTTGTACAATAGTAGTAATAGTTGTACAATAGTAGTAATAGTTGTACAATAGTAGTAATAGAAGAAAAAGTGATGTGTGGAAGATTTTTTGTGTGTTTTTCAGTTTAAAAATAATAAAAGGCAGACTATATGGAAGAGAAGAGAGCTCAAGAGAATGGTGGGAAAGAGAAGAAAATAATAGTATCAGTAGTAGTATTAATGTTTTAATTAAGTCCAAGACTTACATCCTCTTTTACTGATTAATTTGCATATATGTTTTCCATTACGATGTTTCTTGTTGGTAATGTGGGTGGAGAGAGCCTTCTGCTTTACTATCTTCCTTACATTATCTCTTAACATAAGATAGTAAATTTTCCTTATATTTTTATATTTTTGTCTCTCTCCTTCCTCCTCCTCAATAGTTATTTCTCCTTCATTTTCTTCCTTATATTTTTATATTTTTGTCTCTCTCCTTCCTCCTCCTCAATAGTTATTTCTCCTTCATTTTCTTCCCCCAGTTCTTTCTCTTTCCTCCTCTTCCTTAGTTCTTTCTCCTCCTCACTCAACTAAATTCATTTGTTTTATTCCCATACTGTCTTCTCTGCCCTCCTCGTTTATCCTACTCCTGTTCCTCTTCCTTCTGCTTATACCCACCTTTACCCTTTCCCCCCTAATCCTCCTCCTCCTCTTCCCCCTCCCCCCTCCTGCTCTTCGTCCAGGCTTCTTTTCGGTAATTAACACTTTAATTTACCCATGTCTCATATATTATATGGTGGTTAGGGAGGGAGGGAAGTCGGGGGGCAGGGGGCCGGGGGAGGGTAGGAAGAGTAGCAAGTGTCTGGTGGTCTGCCTCCTGCCTTCCCTCACCTCAGGGCCGGGAGGGTAGGAAGAGTAGCAAGTGTCTGGTGGTCTGCCTCCTGCCTTCCCTCACCTCAGGGCCGGGGGAGGGTAGGAAGAGTAGCAAGTGTCTGGTGGTCTGCCTCCTGCCTTCCCTCACCTCAGGGCCGGGGGAGGGTAGGAAGAGTAGCAAGTGTCTGGTGGTCTGCCTCCTGCCTTCCCTCACCTCAGGGCCGGGGGAGGGTAGGAAGAGTAGCAAGTGTCTGGTGGTCTGCCTCCTGCCTTCCCTCACCTCAGGGCCGGGGGAGGGTAGGAAGAGTAGCAAGTGTCTGGTGGTCTGCCTAATAGCACAAGCTAGTCAGGTCCAACTCACCCCCACCCGCACCCAAGTGTCTCATAGATACATACTCCTGTATTGTCTCAAGTTTATGTCGTGTGTGTGTCAAGTGTCTCATAGATACATACTCCTGTATTGTCTCAAGTGTATGTCGTGTGTGTCAAGTGCCTCATAGATACATACTCCTGTATTGTCTCAATTGTATGTCGTGTGTGTCAAGTGTCTCATAGATACATACTCCTGTATTGTCTCAAGTGTATGTCGTGTGTGTCAAGTGTCTCAGATACATACTCTTGTATTGTCTCAAGTGTATGTCCTGTGTCAAGTGTCTCATAGATACATACTCTTGTATTGTCTCAAGTGTATGTCGTGTGTGTCAAGTGTCTCATAGATACATATTCTTGTATTGTCTCAAGTGTATGTCGTGTGTGTCAAGTGTCTCATAGATACATACTCCTGTATTGTCTCAAGTGTATGTCGTGTGTCAAGTGTCTCATAGATACATACTCCTGTATTGTCTCAAGTGTATGTCTGTGTGTCAAGTGTCTCATAGATACATATTCTTGTATTGTCTCAAGTGTATGTCGTGTGTGTCAAGTGTCTCATAGATACACACTCCTGTATTGTCTCAAGTGTATGTCGTGTGTGTCAAGTGTCTCATAGATACATACTCCTGTATTGTCTCAAGTGTATGTCGTGTGTGTCAAGTGTCTCATAGATACATACTCCTGTATTGTCTCAAGTGTATGTCGTGTGTGTCAAGTGTCTCATAGATACATACTCTTGTATTGTCTCAAGTGTATGTCGTGTGTGTCAAGTGTCTCATAGATACATACTCCTGTATTGTCTCAAGTGTATGTCGTGTGTGTTAAGTGTCTCATAGATACATACTCCTGTATTGTCTCAAGTGTATGTCGTGTGTGTCAAGTGTCTCATAGATACATACTCCTGTATTGTCTCAAGTGTATGTCGTGTGTCAAGTGTCTCATAGATACATACTCCTGTATTGTCTCAAGTGTATGTCCTGAGTGTCAAGTGTCTCATAGCTACATACTCCTGTATTGTCTCAAGTGTATGTCGTGTGTGTCAAGTGTCTCATAGATACACACTCCTGTATTGTCTCAAGTGTATGTCGTGTGTGTCAAGTGTCTCATAGATACATACTCCTGTATTGTCTCAAGTGTATGTCGTGTGTGTCAAGTCTCATAGATACACACTCCTGTATTGTCTCAAGTGTATGTCGTGTGTGTCAAGTGTCTCATAGATACATACTCCTGTATTGTCTCAAGTGTATGTCGTGTGTGTCAAGTGTCTCATAGATACATACTCCTGTATTGTCTCAAGTGTACGTCCTGTGTGTCAAGTATCGCCTCTCCTTGCTGAATAATACAGTTCTGAGATTATTTCCTACTTTGTTTTAAACAAATTTGATTTAACGAAAAGATCTTATGATGCTAATACGCGTTTCTTTGTGTATTAAGAAGTGTGTAGAAAATTAAATATAATTCCTTATGCGATATATAATTGTTGAGGAGGAGGACCGGTGAGCCAGGGGAAGGTCTGACGGGGAGGGCGGTGAGCCAGGGGAAGGTCTGACGGGGAGGGCGGTGAGCCAGGGGAAGGTCTGACGGGGAGGGCGGTGAGCCAGGGGAAGGTCTGACGGGGAGGGCGGTGAGCCAGGGGAAGGTCTGACGGGGAGGGCGGTGAGCCAGGGGAAGGTCTGACGGGAGTCCTGGTAAGACCAGCGCCACCACATATTTTTCCATTTATCTTGAGAGAAGAACAGCATCGTCTGATTTATCTCGTGTGCCTTGGTTGATATATTAACTGAGAAACCTTAAGAAGTACAGTGAAAGAAGTTACAGTGTTCTTATTAACTTTAATTCTTGACATTTATGATGAACATCACGTGTGTGTGTGTGTGTGTGAACAATACGCTGTATAATGTGTATATTACAGCCACACACACACTGTGTTTACGCCACACTCATTACCCCACACCTGGCGCAACAACTTAACCTTTCCTTGGGTCGGATCAAACCTAATTGTATTCCATTTCTCGGGTACTTTCTAAGGGGTTTAGTGCTTCCGTATGAATATAATAATAATAATCAACCGTGCCCCGTCACGTAACACCACACCCCTGTCATTTAACACCACACCCCCGTCACGTTAAACCACACCCCGTCACGTAACACCACCATAACGTTACCCACACCACCGTCACATTACACCACACCACCGTCACGTTCCACCACAACACTCACGTAACACCACACGACTGTCACGTAACACCACCCCACCGTCACATTACACCACACCACTGTCACATTACACCACACCACTGTCACGTTACACCACACCACTGTCACGTTACACCACACCACTGTCACGTAACACCACACCACTGTCACGTTACACCACACCACCGACACGTAACACCACACAACTGTCACGTTACACCACACCACTGTCACGTAACACCACACAACTGTCACGTAACACCACACCACTGTCACGTTACACCACACCACTGTCACGTTACACCACACCACCGTCACATTACACCACACCACTGTCACATTACACCACACCACTGTCACGTTACACCACACCACTGTCACGTAACACCACCCCACCGTCACATTACACCACACCACTGTCACATTACACCACACCAGTCACGTTACACCACACAATTGTCACGTTACACCACACCACTGTCACGTAACACCACACAACTGTCACGTTACACCACACCACTGTCACGTTACACCACACCACTGTCACGTTACACCACACAACTGTCACGTTACACCACACTACTGTCACGTAACACCACACAACTGTCACGTTACACCACACCACTGTCACGTAACACCACACAACTGTCACGTTACACCACACAACTGTCACGTTACACCACACCACTGTCACGTTACACCACACAACTGTCACGTTACACCACACTACTGTCACGTAACACCACACAACTGTCACGTTACACCACACCACTGTCACGTAACACCACACAACTGTCACGTTACACCACCACTGTCACGTAACACCACACAACTGTCACGTTACACCACACCACTGTCACGTTACACCACACAACTGTCACGTTACACCACACTACTGTCACGTTACACCACACCACCGACACGTAACACCACACCACCGTCACATTACACCACACCACCGATACATTACACCACACCACCGTCACATTACACCACACTTACGTAACACCACACCACCTCACGTAACACCACACTGTCACATAACACCACACCACTGTCACGTAACACTATACCACTGTCACGTAACACCACACCACTGTCACGTAACACCACACCACTGTCACGTAACACCACACCACTGTCACGTAACACCACACCACTGTCACGTAACACCACACCACTGTCACGTAACACCACACCACTGTCACGTAACACCACACCACTGTCACATTACACCACTCCACTCACCTAACACCACTCCACTCACGTAACACCACACCACTGTCACGTAACACCACACCACCGTCACGTTACACCACACCACCGTCACGTAACATAAGAACATAAAAAAGAAGGAACACTGCAGCAGGCCTACTGGCCCATGCGAGGCAGGTCCAAGGCTCCTACCGGCTTAAGCTAATGCTCCAACCTAGTCAGGTCAGGTTACATTCACTTAAGGAAGGAGCACGGCATCTGACCTAATAGCACAAGCTAGTCAGGTCCAACTCACACCCACCCACACCCATTCATGTATTTATCTAATCTATTTTTAAAACTACACAACGTCTTAGCTTCTATGACGGTACTCGGGAGTTTGTTCCACTCATCCACGACTCTGTTACCAAACCAGTGCTTTCCTATATCCTTCCTGAATCTGATTTTTATCAACTTAAAACCATTGCTGCGAGTCCTGTCTATTCTAGATATTTTTAGCACGTTATTTACATCCCCTTTATTTATTCCTGTTTTCCTTTTCACCCCCAATCATATCCCCCTAATTCTGCCTTTCTAGAGTGCGGATTCAGACCCCTCAGTTTTGTCCTCATGGGGAAGATTTCTGATAATGGGATCAATTTTCATCCTCCTTTGTACGTTTTCCAGAGCATTTATATCCATTCTGTATTACGGTGACCAAAACTGTGCAGCATAATCTAGAATTGAAGAATAACCTGAGGACTCCTATTATTTATGCTTCTTGATATGAAGCCAAGGATTCAGTCAGCTTTATTGCGAACACTTATGTACTGTTGTCTTGGTTTCAGATTACTGCTAACCAGAACTAAATCCTTTTCCCCCAAACAGTAATATTAAGATCTACATTTATTTAGTTTAATACTATGTGGCATGGTTATTTTACTGTCCAATGTTTAGAACTTTGCATTTGTCTATATTAAACTGCATCTGCCACTTTTATCAGTATTCAAATCTTCCTGGAGTGCTCTAATGTCCTCGTCAGAATGAATTGGACGGCCCATTTTGGTGTCATCGGCAAACTTGATTATGTCGCTTTTTTCCCTCATCATTTACCCCCCCCACTGTCCGTAACACCACACCACCTCACGTAACACCACACCACCGTCACGTAACACCAAGTGAGGCAGGTGGGAGGAACATCCTCTCTCACCCTTCCTCATCCTCCTCACCCCCATCACCCCCTCACCCCCCTCACCCCCTCCCCCCTCACCCCGGGGTCCCCTTCCTGACTCGCTGTGTAAACTGTTTTAGTGTCTCGCCCAGGAACCTTCCGCTATTTTCGTCTTTATATACGTTCTCTGTGTACTGGGTGGATGCGTGTACTGGGTATGGTATTGGGTGTAACTGTGTGTACTGGGTGTGGTATTGGGTGT
>WNWK01017030.1:0-25000 GCA_009830355.1 Cherax destructor
CGACACAGTTCCTCACAAGAGATTAATGCAAAGCTAGAGGATCAGGCACACGTAACAGGAAAAGCACTGCAATGGATCAGAGAATATCTGACAGGAGGCAACAACGAGTCATGGTACGTGACGAGATGTCAGAGTGGGCACCTGTGACGAGTGGAGTTCCACAAGGGTCAGTCCTAGGACCTGTACTGTTTTTGGTATATGTGAATGACATAACGGAAGGGATAGACTCAGAAGTGTCCCTGTTTGCAGATGATGTGAAGTTAATGAGAAGAATCAAATCAGTCGAGGATCAGGCAGGAATACAAAGAGACCTGGACAGGCTGCAAGCCTGGTCCAGTAACTGGCTCCTTGAATTTAACCCTGCCAAATGTAAAGTCATGAATATCGGGGAAGGGCAAAAGACCGCAGACAGAGTATAGTCTAGGTGGCCAAAGACTGCAAACCTCACTCAAAGAAAAGATCTTGGGGTGAGTATAATACCGAGCACATCTCCTGAGGCACACATCAATCAGATAACTGCTGCAGCATACGGGCGGCTGGCAAACCTAAGAATAGCGTTCCAATACCTCACCAAGGAATCATTCAAGACTCTGTATACCATATACGTCAGGCCCATACTGGAGTATGCAGCACCAGTTTGGAACCCACACCTGGTCAAGCACGTCAAGAAATTAGAGAAAGTGCAAAGGTTTGCAACAAGACTAGTCCCAGAGCTAAGGGATTGTCCTACGAAGAAAGGTTAAGGGAAATCGGCCTGACGACACTAGAGGACAGGAGGGTTAGGGGAGACATGATAACGACATATAAAATACTGCGAGGAATAGATAAGGTGGACAGAGACAAGATGTTCCAGAGAGGGGACACAGAAACAAGGGGTCACAATTGGAAGTTGAAGACTCCTATGAGTCAAAGGGATGTTAGGAAGTATTTCTTCAGTCATAGAGTTGTCAGGAAGTGGAATAGCTTGGAAAGCGACATAGTGGAGGCAGGAACCATACATAGTTTTAAGACTAGGTTTGATAAAGCTCATGGAGCAGGGAGAGAGAGGACCTAGTAGCAATCAGTGAAGAGGCGGGGCCAGGAGCTATGACTCGACCCCTGCAACCACAAATAGGTGAGTACAAATAGGTGAGTACACATACACAGCCCCGGTAGCCTGGTGGTAAAGCTCTCGCTTCACGCACGGAGGGCCCGGGTTCTATTCCCGGCGGGGCGGAAACATTTCGAAGTGTTTCCTTACACACACTCACACACATACAACAGGCCTAGTGTCAAATCGACATGTGCCTAGGACAAAATGGTAACTAACACACACACAACTCACACACAACACAAATTAAAATTAATTTTAGCATTTTTATTCATTAATTCGTAAAACTATTGAGGGTTGAAATAAAAGTCTGGGTTCTGGCTAATTATGCAAGTAATTAAATTATTTTAGCTTGAAAAATAATTACTAGAGGTAATTTTTATTACATTATTATGTAGCAAACACACGATACTTTTTTTTACTGAGGGTGAGAGGTTATGGTGTGACTTTTATTTGCTTATATTTAAGGTAATAATTACGTTTTTCAGTGGTAAACTTGGGTAGTTATTGTAGTTATTTTTGAGTGTGTTGTGTGTCTTAATATGGGTTGTGTGTGGGTTAATGTGGTTAATATTGAGGTGACTGTCAGCTATTATGGTTATAGGTGTCAAGGGGGTGCCTGTTGACACCACCACCTGGGTACACCACTGATTGCCCAGCTGTGTCCACGTTATAATAGGTGATATTGAAACTATTACAACCTGACTTTAACAGTCTCTCTCTCTCTTCCCTGTTTCCGTGTTTATAACGATGTGTTTTGGTCTCTGCGTGATCCAAGAAATGTATCCCTGTATTGCATAACCCCAGCCGCCTCTACCTCGGTTCAGGCGACAGGAATAGTGCCAAGTGCGGCGTAAGTTTTCACATCAGTGAACTATCAATATTGAAGATTGGAAGCGAATCTGAAGAGCCTCTCACAACCCATTTCTTCATTAAAAGCATGTTTCGCTCTAGGAGAGCTTTATCAAGCCGCATTTCGCTCCAGGAGAGAGAAACATGACTATAAAAAGTCTTATTGAGCGAAGAGTTACGTTGATAAAGTGGTCTGTGCTGTGTGTCCAGGTATCAGCCATACTTAAGGGCACTAGTCTGCCTTCCAGCCATCACCACATCAGCCAAGCTGTGATGGATACGTGGGCCAGCGGGCCGCCAGCAGCAACAGCCTGGCAAGCCTCAGACAATCCTGGCCCGTGACCAGGCTGCGCGAGCAGGAAAACTGATACCCAAATAGGTATATCACGGGTATATCACAGGAATATTACAGATATACCGTCCCAAGAATAGTAGCTCTTTTTTCATGTTCTCCCAGCGTTCAGCGGTTTTTTTTCAGGTTCTCCCAGCGTTCAGCGATTCTTTTTCAGGTTCTCCCAGCGTTCAGCGGGTTTTTTTCAGGTTCTCCCAGCGTTCAGCGGGTTTTTTTCAGGTTCTCCCAGCGTTCAGCGGTTCTTTTTCAGGTTCTTCCAGCGTTCAACGGTTCTTATTCAGGTTCTCCCAGCGTTCAACGGTTCTTTTTCAGGTTCTCCCAGCGTTCAGTGACTTTTTTTCAGGCTCTTCCACCGTTTATAAAATTGTGATTGTTAATAGTGATGGTGACGGGCAGAGTGATGGTCTTGCCGAACTTTTTTCCCCTTGTTTTGGAGGTGTCAAGTGCTCGTTTGCATATCATAATTAGCAATTATAGCGGAGCTTTCCTGGAGACGGTGTCAACTTGGTGTGATGAGCCGTTTTGTGCCCTTTATTCTTAGTCTTTCTTTTTTGTTTTCCTTTATTTTTCGTTCAACGCCATATTTTTTTCGATTGCACCTTTTTTCTGTTTCTTTTACTGTTTTTTTATTATTACCTTTAGTCTCTCTCTCTTCACTTCACTAAATTACTGTTTATACATGTGACATGGTAAACAAGTCACGGGGGTAAGGGGGAGGTTGGACGCTATGTGAGAGAGACATTCGCTTGTGTGACACTGTTGAAGTTATCAGTGACACAGTTGTTGTAATGTTATGTATTAATGTGGGAATCAATCTAGATAACATTGAAAATCTTGCATCAAATATCCTTCGAGCTTTCAGCATTACTCAAAGGTAGACCTTTGATATACCTTTGAGTTTCGAGCGATTTTCTTCTCCCGGAGCCCAGCCCTGCTTGTAGATAGCAGTATTGTAGCAAGCACAGTACCTGGAAGCACACTAGCTCAAAATCTTGCCAGATGACTACTGGGGTTCTGTTGAAGGTTTGCTTGGTACCTACACACAACAGTACTTAATAAAAATGGAAATACACTAAACTTGATCTTCACCAACACTGATAAACTAATCAGATCAGAGAAACACACTCGTTTACTATACTCATTGGGAAACACTACGATAGTGTCATAAAGTGTCTGGGGAAATTGTAGGCAATCAGATATGATCCAAGGAATGTTACAATAATGCCATTTTCCGGGATCAAGAGCCCCTCACCGGCATCAATGCACCTCCCATGAGGGGTCAGACATGCGTACATCTATACGTCGAGAACCTAAGAAATGTAGAAGGTGAAGGGTTGTGTAGTAAATTTAACTTCAACAGTCTGAGAATTAATGGGGATAAAACATAGAATTGTCAGACAGCACAGGAGGATCATCTCAGAAAGAAACATGTAAAAGACTTGGGTATAATAATGTCAGATGATCTATCATTTAGAGAACACAAAAATGCCGCGAATGCCACATAAATGACAGGGTGGATGATGACAACTTTCAAAACAAGATAAATAAGGCCAGTGGGGACACTGTTCGAATCGCTTGTGCTTTCTCGTTCAGAATATAGTTCGGTGTTGACGGCTACGTTCAGGGCAGGAGAAATATCAGAGTTGGAAGAGAGAGAGAGAGATCGTTTACTTCTGTATAGAGCCATTGAAGCGTTTAAATTACTGGGAATGTCTCAAAGTATTTGGAATGTACTCTCTAGAGCGGCAGTGAAGATACCAAATAGTAAATGAGATACTTAAGGGCCTAGACCCAAATCTACACACTGCCATTGCAATGTACCGGAGTGGAAGATAAGAAAGTGTAAAATCTAGACCCGATATCCACATATCCATCACGGCCTGGTTAATCTGGCACTTGATGGAGGTAATGATCCAGTTTATATTTTGAAAATCTCTACACTTATTCCAGCAATATTTCTGATGGCAGGTTGAATAGTTTTAGACCACGAATGCTGACATAGTGCTCTCTTACTGTGCCATAGCACAGGAGGAGGAAAAAGCGGGGTAGGGAGATAGGGAGTTTGGTGGGGTGCTTGGAGGCGTGGATTAAAGTGAGGGTAAGTGGCAGGTAGTGGCTGAGCGATTGAACCAGGGAGGTCCCAGAAGCTTGTACCTTGATCCTCAAGATACAACACCTCACTCTCTCTCTCCCCTCTCCTCTCTGTCCCCTGTCCCTTCTATGTCCCCTGTCCCCTCTCTCTCTTCCCTGTCCCCTCTCTCCCGTCTCTTCCCTGTCCCCTCTCTCCCGTCTCTCTTCCCTGTCCCCTCTCTCCCGTCTCTCTTCCCTGTTCCCTCTCCCGTCTCTCTTCCCTGTTCCCTCTCTCCCGTCTCTCTTCCATGTCCTCTCTCTCCCGTCTCTCTTCCCTGTCCCCTCTCCCCTCTCTCTTCCCTGTCCCCTCTATCCCGTCTCTCTTCCCTGTCCTCTCTCTCCCGTCTCTCTTCCCTGTTCCCTCTCCCGTCTCTCTTCCCTGTTCCCTCTCTCCCGTCTCTCTTCCCTGTCCTCTCTCTCCCGTCTCTCTTCCCTGTCCCCTCTCCCCTCTCTCTTCCCTGTCCCCTCTATCCCGTCTCTCTTCCCTGTTCCCTCTCCCGTCTCTCTTCCCTGTTCCCTCTCTCCCGTCTCTTCCCTGTCCTCTCTCTCCCGTCTCTCTTCCCTGTTCCCTCTCTCCCGTCTCTCTTCCCTGTCCCCTCTCTCTCCCCTCTCCACTCTCTCCTCCTCTTCCTCTTTCCTCCCCTCTTCCTTTTTTTCCCTCTCTTCCTCTCCCCCTTTCTTCCTCTCATCCTCTCACCCTCGCTCCCTCTCTCTTTTAAATTACCTTATTTCCCATAACTGTCCAGTTTTCATGATTTGTGTGGTTGAGGGGCCGTTGTTTTTCACTTTTTGTTGCATAATACTGTTGGTGCTCCGGCTGTACTCACCTGATTGTTTGCAGGGGTCGATTCATAGCTCCTGGATCCGTTTCCGAACTTCCTGGCAGCTTGAGTCAGGAGGCCCAAGAGTCGGCACAGTGTCGACAAACGTGGGTAATACAAAGAGCAGAGCCTCTATTGCGCCTACTCTAAGTGTCCTTGTATTAACTATATTCGTACTTGTTCGTAATACCGTCTTGTGTTAGCCTCCAGCTCCCTATCCAGTGCGTTCCACTTGCCAGTGTGAAATGATCAGAACTTCAGTTACAAGAACTCATTGTTGACGTTCACCTAATGAAAATTGAACACTGCCTTGTCAGTTGTTCAAACCTGGTCGCAAACATTGTGTTGCTTGGTGATTTCAATTTAAGTTTTGGAAGAATTTAACAAATGCTGTATTAAACAGAAAAGTTCCCAGGAGACAATTTAGATGAACAGTCACAAACAGCTGAACCGTTTGGACTCTGCTATACTAACCAGAATGGAAAATATCCTTGATCTTAAATTCACAAATAACGAGTCTGGTACGTAACATTATGGTGTTCTGTTGTGTAGTGTAGTGCAGTGTTCTGTTGTGTAGTGTAGTGTTCTCTAGTGTGAGTATATTCAGCAAATTTAATTTCAACTATTAACACATTACTGGGACCAAATATACCCTGACTTAGTGAAATAAGCTGGGAAGATGGTATGAGTAACGTGGACTTGAACCACTGTCTCAAGAGGATGAGCTCAATAACACTGAAAGTATCCTCCAGATGCTTACCATTAAGAAAAAATGAAGTGTACAAGTTAAGAGAGACGCTTCCTCTACTGGCGAAGATGCAGAATCACAGAACTACTCAAAGGTTTGCAGACTTTCTGAAGAACGAAAGTAAACACTGGTTAGAGAAATGGGAAACACTGAGCTAAAACTGAATGCATTATAGACTCCAGAAGAGACATGGGGAAAAAATAATGAAATTGAAAGAAGGAAAAACATATTAAAAATATAGGGCAAAAAACCACATCTTGTTCCAGACCCTTTGCTCATATTTAGGAGACAGAAAATGCCCTTATGATGACAAAGAAATTAATGAAATACTGGTGTCACGATACAACTCTGTCTTCACGATTGACAGTGCATATTATTTTTTTTTCATGAATGAGACTCAAATATCTGCAGACATTTTTATAATTTCTACCAGAATCCTAATCACACGCGACTTCGAAAAAGCCAGTGATAGCATGAGTATGCACTCTACCCCAGGCCCAGCCTCGTGGAACTCCATATTCATGAAGAATTAAAAAAAAAAACATTAAATATTCTATGGAGAGTCTGGACACGGGAGTCATCCACAGTCGTTAAAACTCAGATAGAGCTTCAGCCCACGCTTGCAAAACACAACACTATAGAATGACGGCCAATATCAAACTCATTAAGAGAGTTTTAAGAAGGAAGATTGCTGAACACTTGGATTCACAACAGTTGGACAAATAAAAAAAGGTACAATACCGTGACTGGAACAATACACAAATAACCCACACATAGAAGAGAGGAGCTTACCACGACGTAAGGGAGCACACAGGTTCAGAACATGTTGCTTCTGTCTTTCCATTTGCTGGGCCTTTACCACATGGCCTTGGATACATTAGAAAATAAAAATGCAGGTGGAGTAATAGACTTTGCGAAAGCTTTCAACAAATGTGATCATGGTGTAATAGTGTACATAATGTGTGCAAAAGAAATAACTTCAAAAGTGGGTAGGTGGATATTTGTTAACAAATAAAAGCCAGTGTTAAGCAAAGTAAAATCAGAGGTTACTAGAGTGAAAAACTGTTGAAGGCGCAGTTCTCAGTCTCAGTTCTCTGTCATTCTCACATGCGATGTAGACAGAGACATAAATCATAGCATCGTATCATCCTTTGAAGACGATACTTAAATTTGTACAAGAGTGGCATCTATTGACGACACGGCAAACCTCCTCCAAGCTGATATTACTCAGCTCTCCCAGTGGGCCACAGAAACTATGTAGTTCAATGAAGACAAATCATTTCCTTCCTTGTGGAAAACTTGAGGAAGCAAACCTTGAATGAAGTTTAAAATAAATTCAAACTACTCAGTAGACCAGAAGATATGAGAGGAGTGATTGTCAGATCTCGCATTCAAGAATCACAACAGTGTTATCACAATTACAAAGAAAATGATGGGTTAGATAACTACAACTTTTCAAAACAAGACATGACAAGCCAGTACTGTTACTCTGAGTCAGTTGTTTGCTTTAGACTGGAATGTTGCTGAATAATAACAATCTCTTTGAAGGCAGGCGAAATTGCAGATCTAGAGAATATATAGAGAATACCTGAAGTCCCTCAAACTGTACTCCTTCGAATACAGGCGAGAAAGATGCATCATAATATTCACCAGGAAAATTCTTGAGGGATTGGTCCCAAATCTGCACACTGAAATCACTTCCTACAAAAGGAAGAAGCTTGGCAGACGGTACAAAATATCCCCAGTGGAAAGTAGTGGTGTAATGAGTACACTAAGAGAACTTCAGCACCTTTCAAGCTAGTCCCTGGACTGGCTGCGGCTAGCACCAATAACGTGGTTGATCAGGCCTTCAACCAGGAGGCCTGGTCTGGGACCGAGCCGCGGGGGCGGTGACCCCCATCTGTTATGCTGGTGTAGCTATTATTTGCTGTTCTCTTCTTCCGTTGCTACTACTGCCTTGCTTTTCCTTTCTTCTGCTGTTCTCTTCTACTTTTGCAGCTGCTGCTGCTGTTGGTGTTCGTGTTTGTTGTTCTCTTCTGCTTTTCCTTCTGCTGTTAGTGATAATGTAGTTCTTTGGTAGCTGGTGTTGGAGGCAATGTGTGTGACGGGTGTTGGAGGCAGTGTGTGTGTGTGTGTGTGTGACGGGTGTTGGATGCAGTGTGTGTGTGACGGGTGTTGGATGCAGTGTGTGTGTGTGACGGGTGTTGGATGCAGTGTGAGTGTGTGACGGGTGTTGGATGCAGTGTGTGACGGGTGTTGGAGACGTACCAAGACTGTTGGAGGATTAACTACTGTACATATGATCGAGCAAGCTGTTGTGAAGCTGTCGGAGCTGGCTGAGGATGGAGAATTGGTGGAGATAGAATTTAGGGCAGCTGTGGAGCCTGAAAGACTGTGGGAGGATTGAGGGAGGAGTGTGCCCAAGTAACGGGAGGTCAGGGATAATGCCAACTTAACAGTGATGGAGTGCGGGAATGTGACGCTAAGTCCAAGCCTCATCCCTTACTACCTTGATGGAGGAGGAGGTTGCAGGGTGCTGGAGGAGGGTGGAGGGGGACAGTTTGAAGGCTGGTGGAGAGTGGAGGAGGAGGGTGAAAGCTGGTGGAGAGTGGAGGAGGAGGGTGAAAGCTGGTGGAGAGTGGAGGAGGAGGGTGAAAGCTGGTCTGAAGGTGAATGCTCCCGCGGCCCGGTCCCAGACCAGGCTTTCTGAAGGATCAAGGCCTGATCAACCAGGCTATTACTGGTGGCTGCACGCAGCCCAACGTACGAACCACAGCTCGGTTGCTCAGGCACTATTTGAGAAACTTGCCCAATTCTCTCTCGAAGACAGCCAGGGGTTTGTTGGTAATTTCCCTTATGCACGGAGGGAGAGCGTTAAGTGTCGGGGACCTCTGACACTCGTTGACTTCTCTCTCAGTTTACTCGTTACGCCCCTGCTTTTAAGGTGAGGTATTTTACACCGTCTACCAAGTCTCTTGCCATATGGAGTGATATTGGAGTTCAAGTTTGGGACCAGTCCCTCTAGGATTTTCCAGGTGTAAATTATGTACCTTTCTCGCTTACTTTCCAAGGAATACAGTTGATGGGACTTGAATCATTCCCAGTGGGCCAGTTGCTTGGTTGAGTGTATACGGGCAGTGAAAGTTCTTTGTACGTTTCCCGGGTTAGTAATCTCACCTGCTTTGAAGGGGCCATTAGTATACAGCAGTATTATAATCTGAAGAGAACACTTGACTTAAAGTGTATCATCATTGGCTCAACGTCTCTTGTCTTTAAAGTTTTAGTTATCCAGCCTATCAGCTTTCGTTACGGTAGCCGTGGCAGCATTGTTGTGATCCTTGATGCGAGATCTTCTGACATCATTACCTGCAAGTCTCACACATAGGATTTTCATTCTGTTGAATGATTTGATTATACATTATACCTTTGAATATACCTTTGAAGAGTTTCGAAAGTTTCTCTATTCTCTGAGCCCGGCCATGGGCCAGGCTCGCCTGGAGGCAAATTATGTTCGTGAGTATAATAGAGGAGAGCCGTCAGAGATGACACATTATAGACGCATTATACATTATGTTCGTGAGTATAATAAAGTCAGCAGAGATGAGTGAGAGAACTTAGGGTTTCTGTGAATACTAATTATAAAAATGAGTACACAGCCGTATAAATAAACAGCAATAAGCAAATCAAGAAATCAGGATGTAAATAAGGGTGTAAATTAAAACATAAAGACTCAAAACCATTTTAAACAGTCAAATGACTTTAATCTTAACAAAGCAAGAGGCAGACCTAGATGTAAGACTCTGTGGAGCCGTCAAGTTGGTTGTCAGGACAAGGCGACCCCGTCCTCCTTGAGCTGACGTGATGAATGTAACCAGGTTGTTGTAGAGGTAGTGGCTGAGCGATTGAACCAGGGAGGTCCCAGAAGCTTGTACCTTGATCCTCAAGATACAACACTCTCTCTCTCTCTCTCTCTCTCTCTCTCTCTCTCTCTCCCTCTCTCTCTCCCCTCTCTCCTCTCTCAGACCTCTACAACACAATTGTCATCAAAGGTTTGTTAAGTTATACCATGAATTAAGGAAAGATCCTGGACTTCACCTTACGAAACAGACAAAGCAAATGCGATAGTAATTATGGACAAGGTAGATTATAGTGGAAAAATAGACATGTTATTAGAAGACGGGGGAACTTACCTGCCCCTTAAGAACCCTAGATAGCAGGAAGATTTTCGTTTTCATCAGAAATTCCTCATGCCTTATTGTGTGTGACTTGGAATGTGTTAGGGTTGAGTTGCAATGCAACAGTCTGGTGGAATAATGCATGAAGCTGAAATTTTATGATGTATAATTGTTCTTGGGTGATATTGAGGTTAGGTAAGGTTCGTCAGGAAACAGGACAAGTGTCTCCTGACGCGGGTCTTAGTCAGATGATGACCCACCATTGGAGCTTTTGGTCATCTGACCGAGGCCTTCCGCTGGCTTACCGGTCCACCCCTTTAAAAATTATGGTGATAGTTTTAACCATTCAGTTTATTAATTTTAAGGTGATATTGAATCTCCGAGGCTGCACTGTTGGTCAGTGATAAATTAGACACTTGTGGAACACTTGGGTATCTATTGTTTAAAAGTTTCGCCACACAGTGGCTTCCTCAGTCCAATACAAAGAAGAATAGTAAAGATCAGGAGATTGAGGTAATCAATCTCTCAACCTGGAGTCGATGTAGTCAGTCCATCAACTGATGGACTGATTACGTCGACTCCAGGCTCAGGGACTGATTACCTTTATCTCCTTCTGATCTTCACTATTCTTCGTATTGGACTGATGAAGTCACTGTGTGGCGAAACTTTTCCTCAGTAAAGATATCCAAGTGTTGGACAAGTGTGTAATTTATCAGCTCGTCGGTTCTCTGAGGAATTTGAATGTTACCAGAGTGGTCACAGGTCACCATGAATGCTAAGGTTCATTGCTTAACGTGAATATTAAGTATTTTAATTAAATTTATGGTAGCTGCCTGTGTACTTTTAAACATAGCTGGAGTACTAGCGGTGGTGACCACCTTCTTGGCTTCCCACAGGAGTTCCTGTTGGCCATCGACGTGACGAGCGCGGGCACCCCGGAGGAGAAGCTCAAGTGGGCCTTCCGTATGTACGATGTTGATGGTAACGGTGTCATCGATGTCTCTGAGATGACCAAGATCGTCCAGGTGAGTTATCCCTTCACTGGGGGGGGGGAGGGGTTTCTTCATACTCACACGCTCTTCATCCAATTGGAGGTACCCTCCCCTGCCTACTATTCCCCAGGCTCTGTATGGCTCTTAATGGTTTAGCGATCGCCATGAATATTATAACAGTGCAGGTAGATTAGCTCACCGACATGTGCAGAAACTCATAAATGTTCAACGGTTTGCAACCTAATTAATCCCAGAACTGAAGGTATCGTACTTTGAGTGGGTGAAGGAACTAAACCTGACCACCTTGGCCGGGAGGACTAGAAGCTCTGACATTGTTCAAGATTTTAAGAGGAATTGATAGGTAATGTAAGGACAAAGTATTTAAAGAGGATCAGGATCAAGGGGGCGGGTGGAACCTAAATACACAGGTGAACTACAGGGCGTTTCAACGGTGGAAAAGGTTTGGAAAAGGGAGAGTCGTGCAGGCAAATTCTCTGCACAGTTTTAAGAGTAGATACAGTAAGACTCCAGAGACAACAGAGCAGTAGGAGGTACTGAGACTCGACCCCCTCCCTCCATCCCGCAAAAAAAAATATACAGCATATTACGAGCCCCATACTCATTATGTGGGTGTTACCCCATACCTAACCATTATGTGGGTGATAGTTACCCATACCTTCCCATTATGTGGGTGATAGTTACCCCATACCTTCCCATTATGTGAGTGATAGTTATCCCATACCTTCCCATTATGTGAGTGATAGTTACCCCATACCTTCCCATTATGTGAGTGATAGTTATCCCATACCTACCCATTCTGTGGGTCCAGGGACTGTACCACAATAGGCAATTACGTGCTTACTTACAACCCTCCCCCCCCCTTCCACACACACACACACACACACACACACACACACACACACACACACACACACACACAGGTTTGCAACAAGACTAGTCCCTAAGCTAAGGGGTAGGTCCTACGAGGATAGGTTAAGGGAAATCGACCTGACGACACTGGAGGACAGGAGAGATAGGGGGGACATGATAACGACATATAAAATACTTAGAGGAATTGACAAGGTGGACAGGGACAGAATGTTCCAGAGATGGGACACAGCAACAAGGGGACACAGTTGGAAGTTGAAGACTCAGATGAATCACAGGGATGTTAGGAAGTATTTCTTCAGTCACAGAGTGGTCGGGAAGTGGAATAGTTTGGGAAGCGATGTAGTGGAGGCAGGTTCCATACATATCTTTAAGAAGAGGTATGATAAAGCTCATGGCGCAGGGAGAGTGACCCAGTAGCGGCCAGTGTAGAGGCGGGGCCAAGAGCTATGTATCGACCCCTGCAACAACAACTAGGTGAGTACATATACATGCATACAGGCCAAGTGTCTAATCGACATGTGCCTAAGACAAAATGGTAACTAACAGAGGAGAGAACAACATATGGAAGGAGATAAATAGTAAACATTAGTGAAGTGTCAGAGTGAAGGAAGAGTGAATGGAGAGAGGAATTTATTTACCGAAAATCCACACTTAGGAGAAAAAATGTATGACGACGTTTCGCTCCTTCCTGGACCATTGTCAAGTAACAACTGAACGAGAAAAGTAGAGAAGGCCAGAAGACAATATGGTAGGGGACTGTGAGAGGGAAGAAATGAGCAGTAGTAGTAAAGGTAGCAGCAGTGGTAATAGCATCTGTAACGTTAGTAGCGATAGTAGTAGTTGTAGAAGTAGTAGCATAGTGTAGGAGTAGTGTAAGAATTTACATTAGTAGTAATAGTACAAGAGAGAGACGCACTACAGGAGATGTACTGGTCCAGGCCAGACAGGACTAGTGATAAAGTAATGAAAGTGTCTACTCCATTTCCTGCTCCTCTTTTCCTCTCCAAAACCTTGGTGAAACTCACCGCTCTCTCTCTCTCTCTCTCTCTCTCTCTCTCTCTCTCTCTCTCTCTCTCTCTCTCGTCTCTCGCTCTCGCTCTCTCTCTCTCTCTCTCTCTCTCTCTCTCTCTCTCTCTCTCTCTCTCTCTCTCTCTCTCTCTCTCTCTCTCTCTCTCTCTCTCTCTCACACACACACACACAGACAGAGCACAAAACATGTGTTAGCCTTGCCAACACCAACAGTGCTCTTTACTGTCATGTCAGAGATCACAACCATCCCATTAAGTGGTCCTCTGCTAAAACTATCTACCTTTCTAACCTTCATAGATACTGTTTTGTCGAATCAACTCTTATACACTACTTTCCTAACATGATTCTTAGTCCTGACGTTGCTTCTATAGTATAAACCTGCCTTTCTTAATTGATTGGTAAATGTTCTGATCTTCAGAGCACTCGTGACTTGACCTGAGTTTTGCCTCTTCCTTTCCTTTTGACCTGTCTTCCTTTTTCTCTGCCTTTCCCATATTCTGGCTTTATTCTTTCTTGCCTACTTTTTTTTTCCATCTTGGGCCATTTGTCCTGCTGCCACCTTGGCCACTAGTTTTACTGTTGAGTTACTTTAGTCTCCATTTTGTAATATAATTCACTTTCATTACTCTATTGCTGCCTGTTCTGGGCCAGTGCATCTCTACTACTTCTACGTCTTCGTCTACTTCTTCTTCTACTTCTTCTTCTATTTCTTCTACCACCACTACCTCCACGCCCCTTCCTCCTTTTTTTCCAATCCCTACTGTATTTTATGGTCTTTTCTTCTTTTCTTTCGACCAAGTGGTGACTTGATAATGGTGCAGGACGGACCGAAACGTCGTCATAAGGTATCTCTCGGAAGTACGAGTTTTTAAGAGAGAGAGAGAGAGAGAGAGGAAGAGTGAAGGAAGAGAGTAAGAGAGTGAAGGAAGAGGGGGCTAGGAGAGGCAGTATTGATCATCATATGCAACAGGGATACCCTACTCCCTCCCCTCTCTTCCCCCTCTCTCCTCTCTTCCCCACCCATCCCTCCCTCTATCCCTCCACGCCCCTACCTACTAAAATTCCCCGCCCACTCGTACCTTCAAGGTAAGCCTCTTGGCTCTGGTCACGGGCTCTTGGTCACAGAAACTTGAGTTTTTTTTTGGCCTCCAGTTCCCTGCATCAAATCTAAAAAATTCTCCCTTAACAGGAATTTTATATACGTATATAAACATTCGATTTATATAATGTAATTTATGGCCTGTGATTCGGTATAAAAGCTGGAATTTGTATTGAATGCAGCGGGCGGATTTGAATTGTTCTGTTTGCGTTGACGGATTGTTTGCGTTGACGGATTGTTTGCGTTGACGGATTGTTTGCATTGATGATTGTTTTTATACGGGGAAATTCATGACCAGATGACAGCGGAGAGTTTGATAGGATTTTGGTAACCTTGCTAAGAGCCAGTGCGTGTTTGGTGTTTTTTATTTCAATCATAACATCCAATCACTCTCTCTCCCTCCCTCCCTCCCTCTCTCTCTGTCTCTCTCTCTGTCTCTCCATTTTTATGCTCCAATTTCCCTGTTTTCCCTTGTAGTGGGAATGACTGTAAATTAGCAAAGGTTCGCAGTCATTTTCGTGGTAAAGACTTTTATGGAGCGCTGCTTTAAGGCAATTTACAAGTGGCGATCGTTTTTTTTCTCTGTTTATCGTTCTCTTGTCTCTGTTGATCGTTCTCATGTCTGTTGATCGTTCTCATGTCTGTTGATCGTTCTCACGTCTGTTGATCTCACGTCTGTTGATCGTTCTCGTCTTTGTTGATCCTTCTCACTCTCTGTTGAGCTTCCAGAATTCTCTGTTGATCGTTCTCACATATGTTGATTTTCGTATCACTGTTGATTGTTCATATCACTATTCATTGTTCTTAAATAACTGTTAATTCTCGTATCACTGATTGTTTTGGTATCACTCTACTCGTCATATTAAGTGTCCCTCACTGCTATCAACATATATGTGACTTTTTAATTTGCCACTATATTATAAACCAAGACTTTCACTCTCCTGTACTTCTGAAACATCTCACACGAAGATCGAAATACAGTACGTATATAGTTTTTCTATACTACATGTCTTCATGTGGGCTTCTTTAGTCTTTAGTTCATAAACAAGTGTCCACTATACTGAGGTTTTATATATATATATATATCTTTCTTTCAACACGTCGGCCGTTTCCCACCGAAGTGGGGTGGCCCAAAATGAAAAACGAAAGTTTCCCATTTTACATTTAGTAATATATACAGGAGAAGGGGTTACTAGCCCCTTGCTCCCAGCATTTTAGTCGCCTCTTACGACACGCATGGCTTACGGAGGAAGAATTCTGTTCCACTTCCCCATGGATATATATATATATATATATATATATATATATATATATATATATATATATATACACACACACACACACACACTACAAAGGGATCTGGACAGGCTGCAGGCCTGGTCCAGCAACTGACTCCTGGAATTTAACCCCACCAAGTGCAAAGTCATGAAGATTGGGGAAGGACAGAGAAGACCGCAAACAGAGTACAGTCTAGGGGGGCCAGAGACTAAAAACCTCACTCAAGGAAAGGATTTTGGGGTGAGTATAATACCGGGCACATCTCCTGAGGCGCACATCAACCAAATAACTGCTGCAGCATATGGGCACCTAGCAAACCTAAGAACAGCATTCTGACGTCTTAATAAGGAATCGTTCAGGACCCTGTACACTGTGTACGTTAGGCCCATACTGGAGTATGCAGCACCAGTTTGGAACCCACACCTAGCCAAGCACATAAGAAAACTAGAGAAAGTGCAAAGGTTTGCAACAAGACTAGTCCCGGAGCCAAGGGGTATGTCCTACGAGGAGAGGTTAAGGGAAATTGACCTGACGACACTGGAGGACAGGAGAGATAGGGGGGATATGATAACGACATATAAAATACTGAGAGGAATCGACAAGGTGGACAAAGACAGGATGTTCCAGAGATGGGACACAACAACAAGGGGTCACAGTTGGAAGTTGAAAGACTCGGATGAATCACAGGGATGTTAGGAAGTATGTATTTCTCAGTCACAGAGTTGTCTGGGAAGTGATGTAGTGGAGGCAGGATCCATACATAGCTTTAAGAAGAGGTATAATAAAGCTCATGGAGCAGGAAGAGTGGCCTAGTAGCGGCCAATGAAGAGGCGGGGCCAGGAGCTGTTACTCAACCCTTGCAACAACAACTAGGTGAGTACACAAACACGTAAGTACGCACATGTGGGATAGTGGAGAAGAATCCTTCCTCCGTAAGCCATGCATGTCGTAAGAGGCAACTAAAATGCAGGGAGCAAAGGGCTAGTAACCCTTTCTCCTGTATAAATAACTAAATGTAAAATGAAAAAAAAACTCGTTTCTTTTTTTTTTTGTGGGGGGTCACCCTGCCTTGGTGGGAGACAGCCAGTGTTAAAAAAAAATATGCATGTGATCTTGCATACGTGCAACTAGCATCTAGGTACCTACCTTTGATATACCTCTGAAGAGTTTCAAGAGTTTCTCTACTCTCTGAGCCTGGCATTGGGCCAGGCTCGTCTGGTGCTTGCCTGGTCAACCAGGCTGTTGCTGCTGGAGGCCCTCTGCCCCACCTATCCATCACACCCTGGTTAATCTGGCACCTGGTGAAGATACTTGTCCAGTTTCCTCTTAAAGGCTTCTACACGTGTTCCAGCCGTGTTTCTGATATCTTCTGGTAAGATGTTAAATAGTCTAGGACCCTGGATGTTGATACAGTGTTCCCTTATTGTCCCCATCGCACCCCTGCTCCTCACTGGGTTTATTTTACACTTCCTCCCATATCTCTCACTCCAGTAAGTTGTTATGGCCGTGTGCAGATTTTTGACCAGGCCCTCGAGTACTTTCCAGGTACAGTGGACCCTCGGTTTTCGTTGAAAATTCGTTCCAGAATGCTGTTCGAGTGCCGTTACTGAACGAATTTGTTCCCATAAGGACAAATGTAAATTAGATTTGTCGTTTCAGACCCCCAAAAATACACTTACAAAAGGTCTTACAAAAATACACTTGCATAATTGTTCGAGTTTGGAGATGAACGAAAACCGAGGGTCCACTGTATATATTATCGTATATCTCTCTCTCTCCTCCGCTCCATTGAGTACATGTTCAAGACTTGAAGGCATTCCCAGTAATTTAGGTGCTTTATTGGCTCAATGTGAGCTGTAAACGATCTCTATATTTGTTCCAGCTCTGATATTTCTCCTGCTTTGAATGGGGCCGTCAGCACTGAGCAGTATTCTAAGTGAGGGAGCACTAGCGATTTGAAGAGTCACCATCGGCATTATTTCCCTTGTTTTGAAAGTTCTCAGTACCCACCCTGTCATCTTCCTGGCTGTCATGATCTTTGTCTTGTTATGGTCTTCAAAAGAAAGGTCAGCTGACATAATTATTCCCAGGTCTTTTACGTGTTCCTTTCGTTCTATTCTGTGACCCTCTTGAGTTTTCTGTATAGTGTTCCTTTTGAGTTCTTCATTCTTTCCATACCTAAGCAGCTGGAACTTATCACCATTGAAAGTCATGTTCTCCATTGCCCACTGGAAAACCCTGCTTATGTCTTCCTGTGATTTTTCAGTGTCCTCTACCGTAGTGACTTTCATGCTTATTTTAGTGTCATCTGCAAATGATGATACAAAAGTGTGCTGGGTGTTTTTATCTATGTCTGCTATGAGGATGAGAAACAGCAGAGGTGCCAGGACAGTACCTTGGGGCACTGAGCTTTTGACCTTGCTGATGTTGGATCTTGCCCTGTTCACTACTACTTTTTGTGTTCTGTGTGTTAGGAACTCGAAAATCCATCTGACTACCTTCCCCATAATGCCCATGGCCCTCATTTTGTGTGCTATCACTCCATGATCGCATTTATCAAACGCCTTTGCAAAATCTTTGTAAATCATATCTGCATTTTGGTAGTCTTCCAAAGCCTACGTAATTCTGTCATAATAGTTCAGCAGCTGTGACAGGCATGATCGTCCTGCTCTAAAGCTATGCTGGTTCGGGTTATGCTGGCTGTGCTGCTCCATGAAATTTGTAATCTGTCGTCTCATCACTCTTTCAAAGATTTTTATGATGTGAGAAGTTAGGGCTACTGGTCTGTAATTTTTAGCTAGTGCTCTACTCCCTTATGCAAAGGAGTTGTCTGCACTCTTTAAGTCCTCGGGTATTTCACCTAGATCTAAGCTCTTTCTCCACCTATATATATAATTAGGTGAAGTGAGGCAGCTGGTGTAAGGAAACTTGCCAGTATGTCTCGCCTTGCCTGGGTTGTAATCCACAAGAGAAGACTAGCACCAGGTGAATGTGATAATGGTATACAAGACTGACAAGTTGATAAGTAAGACACATGTGTAACAGTTAGGTAACTTTATTCTGAAGTTTTTTGCCTACAGGCCCTACACAGGCTTCTTCAGTCAGTAGAGATGTAAATTTACATCTTTACTGCTTCTGCTGCCTCCTCTGTACTCGACTGAAGAAGCCTACTGTGTAGGCGAAACGTTTCGTAATAAAAGTTTCCAAACTGTTGTACATGTTTCTTACTTATCAACTAGCACCAGGTACCTATATACATAATGCTAGGCAAATTGGGAGAGCATGTATATGGAAACTTGCCCACTTTTTTTTACACTGGAATCAAACCTGGATTCTTTGTGGTTGTGAGCCAAGTAGTGAGCAGCCTTGTCACGACCCCCACAACCTCGCACTCAGGTCTCTACACTCTGGTAATAACTCTTGCAGGAGATTAATGGGGCCAGCTGGGCCAACACCATTTACTCGATAGATTTTTTTTTGTCTTCACCGAAGCTTTGCATTCAGTGACATGCCGACGAAGCCCTTGATTACCAAGCTTTTTCCTAGTAATGATAATTGCAGTAGACCATTTTTTTTGCCCTGTAATGCATGAACAGTTCATGTTCTGTCAACATCACCCCTTTCCCTTCTGCTGCGTCACCCCTACCATGGTGTCAAGGTTTGTGCTTCCAACGTTGTCACTCCTACCATGGTGTCAGGGCTTGTACTACTTCCAACGTTGTCACTCCTACCATGGTGTCAGGGCTTGTACTTCCAACATTGTTACTCCTACGAGGGTATCAGGGCTTGTGCTTCCAACATTGTGTCATTCCTACCATGGTGGCAGGGCTTGTGCTTCTGACACTGAACTTCAGGTAGGTTGTGGTCCAAGTTTTCTGTACTGTATTTGACAATGTAATGTTCCATACCAGATTCTCACACAGGTGAACCTTCCCATATAGCCTGTTTATTAGGTTTTATCTAAGTACAAGTATTGATAAGCTACAAACATTACACTTGACTAGTTTTGAGAATTTATTTTAACTCTAGCAGCATAGTCGGAGGCTAGACTTTTTTTTTTTTTTGACGATTGCCTGCTAAAACAGCTATTGCTGCTAGTGGCCTACAGGCTTACCATAGTCATTGCATCCTGACTGATCTGGCATCGTTAACAGGTATTGATCCAGCCTTCTCTTGTAAAATTCTACTTCCTGCAGTATTGCCAGCATCCAGTAATTTTGGGTTGATAGGAGATGGCAGGTAGGCACTTGTATACAGTACTGGTTGCTATTATAGAGCTTATAAAATAAATATTTTTGGTGCTCTTCTGTCACAATTTGCCTGGCTTAATTAATGTGCTTTCACCAGAGTGATGTGTGGAACTTGTGTTACATATTTGTACTCTAATTCAGTAAAGCCTTGAGACACATGAGAATACAGTTTACAGCAGCAGATGTAACATAATACAGCATATTGTATATTTTATAGCTTTCTCCTTACTATTATTGATATGGTAGAAGACATGAACTTAAGTTCATGTCATTAATTTGATTTTAAAATTACTTTAATGGTTTTTAAGCAAGACTTGCATAATCAAAAATTACGTATATACGTACAAGGTCGTCCAACACAGCCTCTCCTCACTTAATGATGGAGTTCCATTCCTAAGACCACGTCGTTAAACGAATTCGTCGCTAAGTGAGGAGCATACAATAATGATCGTGAGTTTGTGTCAACCATCTTTGATATTGTTTTAAAGTCACCTTTGCACCATTTGTAACATTTCTGGTATATTTTTAAATGTTTATACAGTAGTGTACTGTATATTGAAATAAACAGAATAGAGGAAATCAGCTCTAATATACATTATTTAGGTATGAATACTGGTCAGAGAGCCCATTGTAAGTCTGAGGTGTCGGTTAACGAGTACGTCGCTAAGTGAGGAGCAGCTGTAATTATATATACAGTGGTCCCTCGCGAATTTGCAGTTCCAAATTCACAGCTTCAGTAATTCGCGGATTTTTCCTTAGAACCTAACTAATAATTGTTCGCAGAAATCCTGCCAATTTGCAGAATTTTTGTTGGCCTTTTTCATGGCAATGTATAATTTTTTATGCATTTTAACACTAAATATTAAGTAAAATATAATTAAATAATTTTGCATATTCTATAGGGGTGCTTGTCTTGCAGTTTTATAACTGTAGTATAAGCGCACCTCTGGCAAGACAGTGATGGAGTGAATGATGATGAAAGTTTTTCTTTTTCGGGCCACCCTTCCTTGGTGAGAGACGGCCGATGTGTTAATAATAATAAATTTTGTAACAAATATTAACTCTCCTGAAGAGGAGGTGCCACCCGAGGAGCTGTAAATCCTTCGCTTTGCTTTTCTGTGCAGACATTATCTTCATTACCTTCATTGTACTGCACAGCTAATTCATCATCCTCATCTTCAATAGGTATCATTCATTATTGGTGAGTACCCGTACATTTAACTTTACGTTTACTAAATTAAATTATTACCGTATATTTATCGTACATATACCAAAGAAAATGGGGTTGCATGAATTACAGTATACCAAAGAAAATGGGCTTGCATGAATTACAGTACATATGGGGGTAACATCGGTATTTTACATTCTAGCACTGTGGGAGACATAGTAGTACACTTCTGTATACAGGTTTATCTTTACATTCTTTGTTTTTTTAAGGGTGATGTATGAAGCTGAGCTTGAAATTAAATTAAAATTTTTTATGGGCATATACCAAAGAAAATGGGGTTGCATGAATTACAGTATACCAAAGAAAATGGGCTTGCATGAATTACAGTACATATGGGGGTAACATCGGTATTTTACATTCTAGCACTGTGGGAGACATAGTACACTTCTGTATACAGGTTTATCTTTACATTCTTTGTTTTTTTAAGGGTGATGTATGAAGCTGAGCTTGAAATTAAATTAAATTTTTTATGGGTATATTTAGGGTTTAAACTATAAAAATAGGCATTTATAGGCATTTTTTAACTGTGTCCAGAATTCACGGTTTTTCCAAATTTGTGGGTGGTCTTGGAATGTAACCCCTGTGAATTTGGGGGAATACTGTACTACAGCAAGAAATTTTCAGTAAAATTAGACATTAACTCTGTTCGCTATCATATTTCCAGATACACACATTTATTTCTGCCTGTCATTTTAAACAGCATTATTTTGCAAAATGTATGGCAGCTTAACCAGTGGTGAAAATAAAAAACTAACAGTTTTTTCATTCTACAGGCCATCTACGACATGCTTGGCACCAATTCTGCTAGTCGTCCAGCGGACAGTGCAGAAGAGCGAGCAAAAGCCATTTTTTCGAAGATGGATGAAAACAATGATGGCAACCTAACTCAGGAAGAGTTTCTGAAGGGTTGCTTGCTAGACGAAGAGCTCTCCAAGATGCTTACACCAGGAGCCTAATCTACTAATTTTACCTGAGGATAATATTCATACAACATCATAGACTAGCATGAAGCTACTACACTGGTGGCTAATCAAGGAGATGGTAGACAGCCTTCATTACAAACAATAACCATTAGTATCAATAGGAGAATTAGCAAGTTTTTAGCCATCTTGTGACAAACACCAAAGATTCAATGTTCACCATGTCTTCAGCCAATGTATGGTCCATACTAACAGTTAGGAAATTGAGCTGGTCTGAGCACTAGTCTTACACAAGTCATTATCATCGGAGCTGTTGACACTCCTTTGGGTTAGCTATGAAATGTTTGGGAAGTAATAGGAACACATGTTGTGATAGTTGTGGTGTATGTATGAGACAGAGTGGCTATTGAAGTGAAAGGTACCAAAAGAGATAATAGACCAGATTTCCCATAAATATTTCATATATCAATATTTCCATGCATTTTGGTATCAGGGTGATAATGTTTGTATATTTTCTCTTTAGATTCTCCTAGGAAAGTTTTCTTAACATGATCATAAACAAAAAATGTGATCTGGCTCTGTATGTTTGTTAACGGAAAATTAATTTACATGTTCTCATGTTTATATTACAAGTGAGGTTTTTTTTATTTTTCAATAAATAGGTAAATTACAGACTCTCACATGTGCACACAAATGAACTAAACACTGAAGACTGGATACCATGAGCATAGCTCTGCTTCTGTAACTACAAATAGGTAATCACAAAATAGGTTCTCTCTCTCTCTCTCACATGCACACACCTTCACAAGTGGGTAATGTCTCCCAAACATATACATACATGTATGCATGTGCACACAAACACACACACAAATATACTTATACACATACACAAACACTAATAATAATAAAATGCAAATAAATGTTAGCATACAGTAGCATGGGGTGCAGTTTAGTGAAAAATACATGAACAATAGCAGTGACTGTAGAAGTTTTGTCAGTGATTGTAGGTTGTAGATTATGTAGAAATTCTTCCTTAATTGTTAGTTGTGAGGTTTCATTGAGTGCACAGAAATAAGATATACTGAACCCTTTTGTCTGGTGTACAAGAAAAGTTACTTTAGTGCTATCATGTACTTTCCAGATTGTTAATTGTGATAGGGTCAGCAACAAGAAAAAGCATTCAGTGAGAAATAATTTTTTGGTCAATTTTAGCTAAATAATTTGTAATTTAAAAGTTGCTGGCTTACTCACAGCTTGTGGTTTGAACACTGACCATTTATAGTACTAAGAATAAATGAACTGTTATAGGCCCATACAACGATCTGACATTTAATTTTTGTATTAATTTGTCATAAATCTTTGTCAGTAAATATTTCTACATTTCTGATGGTATATGCACTCATTAAGGCTTCTGTTACTGTGACTAGATTAAAAATAACGTACTGGCCCAATGGAGGTGGTTTTTCAAGGCAAATTTTCTTAGTGTTGATAGGAAAGTACTGTATGTCATTTCGAATACTTAAACATAGAAGTATAGATTTGTTGATCGTATCATTGCTGAGTGCTGAAGGCCACATTGAAATCTTCAACAATTTTGTTTTCCCTAAGCTCCATATGAGAGGCAGTGACCAACTGTATATAGCCACTAGCAACCATAATTATCTTTGCATCCTCAGCCTAGCAATTTTACCTCTACCTAGGACAACTAGACAACTCTCCTCTGAAGTACTTTGTACAGTACTGTCTCCATCAAATTAGGGGATCACAGTGAATAGGGCACTGGCAGGAGTCCGCTTACAGTAACACAATTTTTTTACATATATTTTACCATATTAGCATTTAAACGGACATTACATGGCAAATCTCCCATAAATCTATGAATCAAATGAAAATGCTGCATACTGTAAATATATATGCAGGAATATAGGTAACATTTTATTTATTTCTAGGAGTCAGTGTGACCTGTTGTAATTTTTTTGGATACTAGTTAAATGATAAATGACTAGATGAAGGAAGAAGAAGTATTTATAACCAACAGTTATATTAGGATAATTACAAATGATAAAGTAATTATCTAGTTAATAGAAATTTTAATATATTAGCCTAAGAGGCAACTTACCTATAGTTAACCATATTGATATAATATTCCAGTTATACATATACCGATATTTCCTCTACAGTGTATGTTCACTTATTTACATATGTAGCATGGTAATATTTTGGGCATTTACTCCTTTTGAGGCCATAAAAGAGAGAAACGTTCTCAACAGTTCAACGACAGTTTGGCATGTCATAATGTTAAGTTAAACTGACATAAATACACTTTCATCCCTTATCCACCAAACCTTTTGACAGTTCTTTGGCATGAGAGTACAGATACAGCTACACAGGAAAATTACACTCACTCTTCAGCTGTGGTCCCTGCTGCCATCATTTAATAAACTTCTTGTAATGTTAGCTGCTTATGTAGCCTGTGACTTACCTTTGACTGGTTTTGGGTATTCCCACAGCCTGTCCTGTGGTTAGACTTCCCTGGTTGAATAAGGATCACCACAGTTGGAGCTTTAATGTATTTAGTTAAATTTGGTTGTATGCTTTCCTGGTCACATAGCTAAATTTTTACAGTGATAGCATTTCACCCCCAAAAAAAAAAAAATTGCCTTCACTATTTACATAAAAGGTTTTCTAATGCTTCATTATATTGTATTGTATTGCATAAAATACAGTACTTGTTCCAATTTGTAAAAACTTTATACAGGTGCGTGTTTATTGTAATACTAAATTTTTTTAGCAATTTGCTTGTAGGTTTTACAACTTAAATAACACAAGCATTTCAAACAAAATTATATTTTATAACATAGTGCACGCTATCAATCCAAATAAGAGAATACGGTAATCTGTATTTAACGTAAAGATCTGAATTTATACAGTAATGTGTAATAAAATGCAATGAAGTGCAAATTTTTTTATTATTGTATGTACAAAAGCATACACTATTTTATTTTTTAGTTTGCATTTACAATATATATTTGTGTTTAAAGATAGCTCAGAAAGAAAGGACACCTCTTAAATATCACCAGAAAATGTATTTGAGAAATTATACCTCGTAGTGCAGCGGTTAGCACACTCGGCTCACACTTGAAGG
>WNWK01017030.1:30000-43380 GCA_009830355.1 Cherax destructor
GTGGCATTTTAAATCTGATATGTATTATTATGGGAGTTCCTATAAAAATTATACTGAGAATTTTCAGGAAAAACTTGAAAAGTTGTTTTTACCAAGCATTGAAATGTACATTTGCATTTTCAAGATTGAAGAAAGCATAAGGTGGTATTTCATCTTTAATGAAAAATGAAAAACACTCACTGGGCATACTTTAAAATTTTAATCTAATAAAGTAATTTAGCAAAGCTTTTCTGCCGTCTTATAAGTACTTCCCTTCTGGCAAGACAGTGATGGAGTGAATGATGATGAAAGTTTTTCTTTTTCGGGCCACCCTGCCTTGGTGGGAATCGGCCGATGTGTTAATAAAAAAAAAAAAATGTTTTCTGGAAATAAACCAGAAACTAATACAAGACTATTAATTAAAATATTCTTATTGGTATTTTAAGGTTTTTGAAGAGATAAGCTTTGCCAGTTTGCTGTAATGTATCTTTAAAAATAAAAATTGAAACAAAAAGAAGTACAGTACTGGAAATGTATAACTTTTTGAAAATAAGATCGTCATAGAATATGGCAGATACTGCACTGTAATATAGTATGGGACAGGTACTTTGTATCATTGGGGGTCAGTTGCAGTATGCCATATTGTTACTTTAATATTTTGCTTCCTTTAAGTACTTTTTCTTTGGCATGATAAATGAATGTTCATAAAATTATCCACTATGGGAGGGGGAAGGGTTTCTGCAAAGATTTTGTATGGATGATCATAACACAAGCATTCCAGTATATTAGTGTCCCCTTGTATGATGTGAGGAAGACTTGCATTGCCATCTGGTTTCACTCTTGTGCACTCATTAAGGATGAGACTTGTGTGCGTATTAAGTCAAACAATTTAATTTGTCTTATGCTTCCTCCAGTTACAGATCAGTTCTTAAGAATTTTCTCACATTCCTCTCTCTTTGGAACATTTTCCTTGTCCTCTGTCTCTTGAGGCAATTTTCTCACATTCCTGTTTCACTTGAGACATTTTTATTTTTTAATCAATCCAAATTGTAGAGTAAGTGGCACATAAAGAATCACATGTTCTTCTTGACAGACAGGTTTTAAGTAATGGCTGTTTGAATACTGTCATGCACAATCTTTCTTTGCTGATGACTAATTTAACACCATCTCCCCACCCTTCTGTGATATAGTTGTTCTTGTGGTGTGTGAGAGCATCTCAAACTGTGTCTTGTGAGTGCGACCCCAGATATACATGGTTGACATGACCTAAGACATTGCCATAGAGAAAGCTTGGGTCTCTAAGTTGAAAATACTGTAGTCATATTTATGTCATTTAATTATGAGATCTATTTCTTATGGGCTTCTTAGTACATCATTAATATTGAAAAGAGTCTTGTAACAAAATTAAACAGAAGCTATGTAATTAGTTTGTTCCTGTTTTGTTTGTACAACTTGTTAAATATATTTAAAGATTTGGCTTATAAAGAGCTCTGTCTTCTTTTCTTTTGTATTAAATATAACTGAAGAGAGAGATTCATGTCCAAGTCATTTCTACTTTTTTTTTTTTTTTTGCTTTGCTTGGCTCAACTTGTAGTAGACAATCTGCACAAATGGTAATACCTGTAAATATCATTGTAGGATAAGGGACTGTGCCATGCTTGTAACACTTTTACCCTGATTTTCGTATATAAATCTGCAAGAGTTAAGCCAGTGTTGAGATCAGTGACTTGGGTGTTATGTATTATACAGCTACACATGTAATTTTTCAGATAAGGTAGTAATGCAGTCATGCAAGGTTTACAAGTGCTGATCTCTCCACAAGACTGATGTGGGTTATTGCCATAAACATCAGAGTTTTAAAGAATGTTTTCAGCCTGGCATTCTTTGGATAATAAGTGCTTAGTTATTAATTATGATGAAGCCTGTGGTGAAGAGCCATTAGCTCAAAAGAATATTCTGTATGTACACTAGAATAGTTTTGTTAAGAACCTATTTAAGTGTTCATTGTCGCTATTGGTATGAATGAAACTGTAGCATTGAATATCCTTCAGACCATATTCCTTCTCACCCGTAGACAGAGCTGCAACCCAATCTTGTCTTATTCATGTCAGTGATGCGATGAGGAGTTATGAGTCTGAAATGAGACAGTAATAAAGATTATTTTCCTGTCTGGTATTGGTAGCCAAAATAGCTGTTCACATTACATTTAACAGAAGTGAGGAGACTTGGCTACATCTGGAGTCTCATCAGAAACATTTCAGTTATATTAAGAAAATAGATGACTATTAATTAAATTTTTATGAAAGGTTTGTAAAACATTAAAAAAAACTATGTTAAGAATTCTGCCTTTATAATATACATTTAAATGATGAAAAGGTGTCATAGTATTAAACTATAATATTCCAACTTTATGTGATAAAGTTAGGTAAGTAGACTACTACATTTAATATGATTTTAATAAGAACTCTTAAAAAGTAGGGTTGTCATTGACCATAAACAGTTGAATACATGATCTAAGTCATTGAACAGTACTAAAATTTACATAAAGGGTTGAATACATGATTTAAGTCATTAAACAGTACTATAATTTACGTAAATACAGAAAGAGAAACCAAAGTTTACAATGTAAATAATGTACCATGGGCTGAGCATCAGCAAGAGAGATTTCAGTGCCATTTATGCCTTGAAAAAGGAGTTTTACTAAAATGTGATTTTTGAAATTTGTAAATATTGCTGTATAAATCAGTACATTAAAAGTTTGTCTGCCATATTTGTTAAAAAGTTGTAATGAAATTTTTCTATATCTAATTGTTTGCTAGAACTAACAATTTTTAACAAGATACAGTACACCATTGTATAATACAGTAGTGATGGTTTAGCCAGTAAATATTTTGAGAATTTTCTTAATGTAATTTTCAAAAATATAAAAATATGTAATTTGTAGCTAAAATAAATTATATTGTGTCTTAAGAAAAGTTATACATACAAATACTATGTAAAGTACTACTGATTAGCCTTTGCTATATTATAAAGTTTTATCAATATCATTGTATGTAGCATTTGTTATTTTGGGGATTTTATTTGTATGTAGTACTGTACTTGAAAATTCTTTTGCTGGAATAGTATAGCAATTGTATACAATTTGATATTAATAATACTAATTACTGATATTTAGAAAGTAAAATAAGGTATGTGTACATAAAGTGTTTGACATTTCAATGATAAATACTCTAGTAAAATTAAATTAATTTTAATTTTATTGGTTATCTTGTGTTATAACATCTCAGTCACTGATACCTGTAGGATAACAAAATATTAAAGTCAAATGTAATGAGAGCATCACATAACACTGTAGAGAACTCCAATCTACCCAGTTAATTTATATATTAGATTAGAAAAAAATTCTAATCTCAGTTTTAAGAAAAAAAATTTAATTTAAAAAAAAAAATCATACTTTTAGGACATATTTTAAGAATGTTTCCATCACTAGGTTTCTTCCTTATTGATGCAGGATTTAATGTTTATTACAGTGCCATTAAAGCTCATTATTACTGATCTAGTCACACATTTTTAATTGTATTTGGGTTGCACCAGCCTTGTTGGAATATAAACTTATATAAACCTTGTGTTTTTTCCAGTAATAAAAAAATTGAAGTTTTATTCTTGTAATTAGTTTATTGACCATGTATTTGTGTGTCTAGTGAATTTTTTTTGACCTATCAATAGCAGTCATTATATTTTATGATTTTTTTTTTTACAAAAAAATCTGAAAAAATATAGAACCATGGCATACACCCAGAAATAACGAGTGTGATAATATTGTGGTTTTCAGAATGCACAAGAAGTAAGTACAGAATATTATATTATTGGAAATTATATGTAGGGTATTTTTAGCACATCATTTAATTCCTACCTAGGCAGAGTGACTCAAAGAAGGAAAACACATTCACCATAATTCATTTTCTTGCTGTTGCTACAGAATTGCATGGACTTCACAGTTCGAAGGATCCACTGAGCTGTAACATCCTTACTCCTACAAGGGCTGTACCTCTCACCTCCTGAATCCTGAACTCAGGTCTTAGCTAACTGGTTTTCCTAAATTCCTTCATAGATTTACCGTGGTCTTACTATTAGCATGTCAAATCCCAAAAATTGCTTGTCTCCACTCCCTCCATTGACAAACTTGTATCCATTGACAGGCTTCATTCATTCCACATACTTGACACTCCATCTACCTTCTTTCCTTACTCTGTGATTTGCCTCCTCTTTAAAGGGGCTCCTTGTCGTGGTAAAGAGGCTATCGGTCTGAGGAATTGGACCTCTTGGTCTTCTTCCTCAGACCGAACCTAATTACCCCCCAATCCCCCCTTCCCTATCCCATCTCCTCCATCCTCCCTTTCCTCCTCTTCCTCCCCTTAGTTCCTTCCCAGTTTTACCCTGGGAGCTTCTCTCCTCAGGCATTCTCGTTCCTAGGTAGGGGGAAGGGTATCGTGGTCCATCCCATTCCGTTGAGGTCTTTCGCAGTGGTGTAGTTTGCTGTGGAATCTGGATCGCCTGGGGATGTCCCGATCTCTCTCCGGTCACCCGGGGGGTGGCCTTGGGTATCTTTCGGGCGACGGGTGTATCTCTGGAGGCCACCTTTCGGATTCCGGGGGTGGTGACCGAAGGCGGTATGCTTTGTGGCGGATATCCGGCCGCCCTCTCTTTTGTCCGCCGAGATGGCTCGGTGGATGTGAGGTTGCTATCCCGGATTCCTGGTTTACTGGCATGAAGGGTAGGGTATGGCACGGGTTCCATGCAGCATCTGCACTACTTGCGGTGTTGAGGTCCTCTTGGGCGCGGAGGGGGATTTACGCTCCCTTTCATTCCTCCTAGGAGCTATTCATCCACGTTCCCCTTTTTTTTTTTTTTTATTTTTATTTTCTTTTCTTTCTTTTTTTTTCTTAAAAATAAAAAGAAAGAAGTAACCTAACCATGGCTGACCCAATCCATGAACCCACTATCCCCGGGCCCCTTCCTGATACCGCACCCAGTACTGACCCTGCCTCGTTAACGGACAACTCTTTGGACACCTCTCATGCCCCTGTACCTCTTGCTGGTGCCGGTTCGTCACCTGCTTCAGGTACCGAGGTTCTGACCCCTTTTGACATATCTGACCTTCGCTCTTCTCTGACCTTGATTCCGGCTTCTCCCTCGACGGTGCGGCAATTTTCGAATCGCTCGCCCGTCTCCCATCGGACCACCCCCGGTCCCACACCCAAACGACCAAGACCCACACATGACGATTCGACACTTCCTTCTCGTTCATCTTAGAAACGACCAGCTCGTCACGCACTCCCCTTAAACTCTCTGTTTCAAACTACTCAATGGACGAAGTTTTTTACTCTGCGACCGACTTCTCCTAATACCTATCTGACCATAGTATTGGTAAAGCTCTGCTACGCCATGTTGGTAAAGACATCTCATTTCACACTCTCAAGAGCGGCACTCGCATCATCATGGTCCAGAATGCTGGCCAAGCTCGCGATCTTTCTCTTCTTACAACCATAGATTCTGCTCCTGTTACTATTGACAAGCACCATTCCCTCAATTCTTGTTGTGGTTCTGTCATTTTGCCCCACACCATTGTCCAACGGAATTTCCAGACATGTGGTGATGACATTTTAGAGCAGCTTGAGCTCCAAGAACTCCCTATCCTTAAAGTTGACACTTTTGTCCTTCCTTCCAATAAGCGAAGACGTTATCCTTGCAATATAGCTCGTTTAACATTTGACTGCCGTGAACTACCACCTTCGGTTTACATTGCAGGTCAATGTTTACAAGTCCGAAAGGTGACCCCTACACCGCAACAGTGTAGAAACTGCTGGGGTTTTGGTCATCCAGCGAAATATTGCAGGTCCATGGCCGAATGCCCAGTCTGTGGTGCTGACGACCATGCCAGTTCTTCTTGTACTCTACCTCCCTCTTGCCTTAACTGTCATGAGGCACATCCGTCGTATTCTCGCCGTTGTTAGGTTTACCTGAATGAGCGGGAAATCCGTTGTCTCAAAGAGGCGGAAGGCTTCTCATATGCTATGGCCGTCTCTCATCTACGCCTTCAAGGGAGACTTCCCCGCATTTCCTATTCTTGAATTGCTAAACGTCGCCCCGCTTCTGGGGTCCCAACTTCCACGGCTTCCTCTGTGGTCGCCTCATCCTCAATCACCCCTGTCTCGAATCCTTTTGATATTCTTGGCTCCGAGGTCCCTACCTCGGCTTCCCATACTGTCCACACTCCTTCCTCTACTCACTCGCACAATTCTGAGTCTACACGTCCTCATCCTTCACCTAAACCTCAGCGCCCCCCTTCTCATAAGCCCGGCAAAAAATCCCTACTGCCAGGTTCTTCGCCTCTGACTAGTTCTATAACGTGTGTGGAGGTTCATCCTCCTCCTCATACACTACCTTCATCCCCTGTCCCCTCCCAAGCCCCTTCGACAGTTTCCTCTTCTAACTCCTCGCCCTCTACTTTAGTACAGTCTATAGACTCCCCGATCGTTGCTCACTCTTCTTCCATTTCTAATGTAGTCCCACATTCTGCATCTTTGACTTCCGAAACACTGGAAGCTATTGCAGAATATATTTCTGGACCGATGATGGACACTACTCCACCTGAGGTTCCTCATCTCTCTTCTTCGTCTCAACCCCCCCTTCCTTCACAACGTCCTCCTCCCTCTCTGATTACAGGTCTTCCGCTACCTCCACACGTGGACTTTTCTAACCCTAGTCCATAGATTCCTCTCACTTCCACTTATATCTTTCTCTCCATAAATCATGGCTTATTTGCAGTGGAATATCCGAGGCCTCAGGGGTAACCGGGTGAGCTTCAGGTGTTGCTCTCTCAGTTTTCCCCTGTTGGGGTCTGTTTGCAAGAACCCAAATTACAATCCACTGTTATCAGGCCCTTTTCAGGCTATGATTTGTTATATTCATCGGATCCTTTTTCCGATGGAACCTTTAAAGAAAGTGCTCTTCTTATACGCACTGGTGTTCCATACCGTCAGCTCTATGTTCCTTCTTCCTTACATTACACCGCAGCCCGTATCCACTTGAATAAGTACACTCTGTTCTTTATATCTCTCCCCTTCGCGGGCAATATCTATCCCAGATGTTGATTTTCTGGTTTCTTCCTTACCGCCACCCCTTCTATTACTTGGCGATTTTAACGCACACCATTTTCTCTGGGGAGGGTCGCACTGTGACTCCCGTGGCATTCAGTTGGAGGCATTTCTTGCTTCTCTTCCTCCATGTTTTAAATACGGGTACTCCTACCCATTTTGATCCCCGAACTCATTCTTTCTCCTGCATCGATCTTTCCATCTGCTCTTCATCTACTGTCCTTGACTTCACCTGGTCTGTTCTCCCGGACTTGCATGACAGCGATCATTTCCCAATCATCCTTAAGTCCCCTCGGTTTTCTCCACCTCCTCATTGCCCACGCTGGCAATTTGACCGGGCGAAATGGGACCTTTACGCACATCTTACTGCCTTTCATGAGGTTCCTACCTCGTCCTCCTTTGATGAGGTTTTACATCTCTTTTCGTCCTCCATCTTCACAGCGGCTGCACATTCTATTCCCCAAACCTTGGGCAAGCATCCTCAGAAGTGCGTGCCATGGTGGTCTCCTGCTTGTGCTCGGGCAGTGCGTTTGAAACGCGCTGCATGGGGCAGGTATCGGTATAACAGAACCACAGAGAGACTCCTTGATTTCAAGCAGAAGAGAGCTATTGCTCGCCATGTAATACGTGATGCTAAACGCACTTGCTGGCGAGATTACGTTTCTACTGTCACTTCGGCTTCCTCGATGAGTGCAGTCTGGAAGAAAGTGCGGAAATTAAGTGGTAAATTCTCCCCCGACCCGGCTCCTGTTCTTCAGGTTGCTGGTGTCGATATAGCACACCCTCTTGCCGTTGCCACTGAAATTGGTAATCATCTCGTCCGCATTTCTCAGGGGCTCCATCTATGCCCTCGTTCCTTTCTTCTAAGTCTGCCAGCGAGTTAAAGCCCTTAGATTTTTCTTCTCTTAGAGAAGAATCCTATAATGTGCCTTTTACCCTTCAAGAACTGGAGGCAACACTCTCTGCTTGCCGATCATCGGCAGCTGGGCCAGACGGCATACATATTCGTATGCTACAGCATTTACATCAGTCTGCTCTTACTGTCCTCTTACGACTCTTTAATCTCATATGGTCGCAAGGAGTTCTTCCCAAGCTGTGGAAGTCTGCTATTGTTCTCCCTTTTCGAAAACCAGGTACTACGGGACGTGATCCCTCTCACTACCGTCCCATCGCTCTTACCAGTGCAGTTTGGAAGGTGATGGAACGTCTAGTTAATAGACGTTTGATGTGGTATTTAGAGACTCACAGTAGTCTCTCCCCTAGTCAGTATGGCCGTTCTGCCATTGACCCCTTTCTGCGCTTGGATAAGTATATTCGTAATGTCTTTGCGAATAACCATTTGGTTATCGCTATCTTTTTCGACCTTGAGAAGGCTTATGATACAACTTGGAGATATAATATCTTGGCCCAGGCACACTCCTTAGGCCTCCGAGGCAACCTACCATTCTTTCTTAAGACCTTCTTAACTGACAGACATTTCCGGGTCCGGGTTAGTAATGAACTTTCCCCGGAATTTGTCCAAGCTGAAGGTGTCCCCCAGAGATGTGTTCTGAGCACAACACTCTTTCTGCTTGCTATAAATAATCTGGCATCTGTTCTCCCATCCAATATTTGGTCATCGCTCTATGTGGATGACTTTGCTATAGCTTGTGCAGGTGCTGACTGTCACCTCATTGCAGTTTCCCTCCAGCATGCCATCAACCGGCTTTCTGATTGGGCCACCACTCACGGGTTTAAATTTTCTAGTGGCTAAACTCATCAAATTACGTTTACTAGACGTTCAGTGGTCTCTGATCATCCATTGTACCTATACGGCTCACGTACCCCAGAACGTGATACAGTCAGGTTTCTCGGACTCCTGTTTGACCACAGATTGTCCTGGAAACCTCACATTACCTCTCTGAAGGCAACTTGTCATAGCCGGCTGAACCTCCTTAAAACCCTCGCACATCTTTCATGGGGGGCTGATCGTAGAACTCTCCTTCGCCTACATTCGGCCCTAATTTTATCGAAACTCGATTATGGTGACCAGATATATTCAGCAGCCTCTCCTGCCACTCTTTCCAGCCTTAATCCCATCCATCACCAGGGATTACGCTTATGCCTTGGTGCTTTTCGTTCTTCCTAGGTTGAGAGCCTCTATGTAGAAGCGAACATTCCATCCTTGTCCGATCGTCGTGATGCACATTGCATTCGCTATTATGTTCGCTCTCATGACCTCCGCAATCCTTCCATGTATAGGATTGTCACAGATGTTAGTAGACGCTTGTTTTTTGTTCGTCGCCCCTGTTTACTTCGTCCCTTTTCTCTTCGTCTGCATTCACTCTTGTCTTCCCTTCAGCTTCCACCTTTATATGTTCATGTGGCTTCACCCTTTCCTCTATTCCCTTGGGAAGTTCCTGCTGTCCGTGTCTGTTCTATTCCTCTACCTTGCGCGAAAGCCCAACTACCTACGGCGGCTTCTTGCTCTTTCTTTCTAGACCATTTCCGTTCTCATTCCCATGCCATCGCAGTATACAGCGATGGTTCAAAGTCATCTGACGGTGTCGGATTCGCAGCAGTGTTTCCGGACAGCGTCGTACGAGGGCATCTATTACCCTCGGCTAGCATATTTACGGCTGAATTGTATGCCATTCTTGTGGCACTTATCCGTATTGCATCTATGCCTGTATCACCATTTGTGGTCGTTTCAGACTCCCTTAGTGCTTTACAGGCTATCTGTAAAATTGATACACCTCACCCCCTAGTTCTTCGTATCCACCTTTGGTTACGCCGTATCTTTAGCAAGCATAAAGATATTGTCTTTTGTTGAGTCCCTGGTCATGTTGACGTACAAGGCAATGAACAGGCAGACACTGCTGCGCGGTCAGCAGTACATGACCTTCCAGTTTCATATAGAGGTGTTCCTTTCACGGACTATTTTGCGGTCATTGCTACCCACCTTCGCACCCGTTGGCAACAACGCTGGTCTGACCTGCTGAATAACAAACTTCATTCTATTAAACCGGTTATAGGTTTCTGGCCTTCTTCTTGTCACCAATGTCGAGGTTGGGAGACTACACTCTCCCGTCTTCGCATCGGCCACACTCGTCTTACTCACGGGTATCTCATGGAGAGGCTCCCTGCCCCTCTCTGTGAGCATTGTCAGGTTCCAGTGTCTGTTCGACATATTCTGCTGGACTGCCCACTCTATCAACGAGCACGCAGAATTTACCTCCAACGACGTCTTCGCTCTGCGGCCCTTTCTTTACCTTCCCTTCTTGCAGATGGACCCTCCTTTAATCCTGACTCTCTTGTTGACTTTTTGACAGAAACTGACTTACTACACAAACTCTGAAGATTATACCTCTAGCACCTCCCTCAGTCCCTTCTACCTCGATCTCTTGCTACCCTCTATCCCTGCACTATCCACCGTCATGCTGCACTCCATACCCTACTAATCGTCCATCTCCCTCTTACAACCCACTCTCCCTGCATCCTACAATAACCTGCAACGCTGTATAACCCCTGTGGTTTAGCGCTTCTATTTGATTATAATAATAATCTAAGCACACAGTTCTTGAAGGTTTGTAGACTTTGTTTTCCTTCAGCATTACAAGCACTCCCTTAGCTCTGGTTCTGCAGATATTCCTAACTTAATTCCTTTAACTCCTTCATATTCAAACTCTACCATCTCGTTTAATTTTGTAACACTCAGTCGTAGGACATCCAACTTCTTTTATTAACACAGATAAACAATTATTTCTTATAATCTGTATTGATCAACATATGTTCAATAAATAGCTCAACAAAATTATATTGTGCTAGATTCCCAGGTATATTACAGTAAATGTAAAAATATTTCTTGTTATATGTATTCACATTATTATTTCATTCATAAGGAATGGGGAGAAGAGCACAAAACCCTTAAAAGGTTATACAGTGCCTGGGAAACAGGTGACAATCAGGTTTGATTCAAGGAAAGGGAGGTCAATTCCAATTCCTTGGAGAGGAAGCTTTCACTACCATACATTCACAGATTTAGATTTTTGCTATAAGTTCATAACTGACCTATTACATTTATGGTACTGTACTGTGAATATCATACTATCATTATGTTTATATTAAAATTTATTTTTCAGGATTGAGCCAGCAGTGAAGGCAGGAGGAGCTGTAATAGAGGAAATTTGGCTTCAAGTACAGCAGTAAAGGTGAAGAGTATCTGTATGATTGTAGTCATTCATAAGTAACTGTATATATTATCTTAACCCTCTCACTGCCCAGACCCCCAAAATTAATATTGCTCCTGATGTCTGCTTTAAAGAGAAAATCTTCTGAAATGGTAGAGAATCTCTTCTGAAGGTAATGACACCAAAGGTATGAAATTTGATGGAAAACTTAGGACTTGCACAGGCACAAAGTTAGCAGTCTGTGCGCAATTTATGCCGACTTTGAGTCATATTTTAAGTTGATTCCATTGCTCCATTTAATAAAATTCTTAGAAATTTTGTTAGTGTGCCTTCCATTCTATCGACTGAGCTCGAGAAACAGAAGAAAGTCACTAATTATACAGTGCAATGCATTTCAGGCAAACTAATCATAAGGCTTACATACTACTCAAATCTAGACCTAGCATGTTATATAAGACAGGGTATCAGTACAGTTTGTGTAATTGACTACAATAACAAGTACGTACTGTGAGAGGTTGAGAATGACAAATGGTCAATTACAAATAAATTGCACAGTATTTCCATTTGTTCAGTGATCTGGATTTTATGGAGTGATTGAGTATAGGTGCCGATGACATTGCACGATAATTTGCAAAGTTAATTTATATTACATTGATGTGAGATTTCATAGGTACAGTGGACCCCAGAAATCGAACATTCTTCATTCCAGAATGCTGTTAAAGTGCTGTTACCAAACAAATTTATTCCCATAAGGAATGATGTAAATTAGATTAGTCCATTTCAGACCCCAAAAAATACACCTATAAAAGCACTTACTATAATAAACTTACATAAAAGGGCGAGTTGGGAGTGTTTGATTTCCAAGGGTCCACTGTACTTTTACCAATATTACCACAGTAAAGCTGTTGGGAGATGGGGAACTTTTGACGTTTCAGGCAGTGAGTATCCATATGTTCTTTTCAGCTCTCCAGATAGGATTTAAGCTCTGGGTTAATGTTTGAGTTGAGGGTCCTCTAGACATAGCATGCATAATAGAAAGTAAGAATATTTTGTATGTTAAGCAAATTTAAAGTTTTGAATGTGTGTGCATGTGGAAGGGGAAGGGTGCACATGTGAGTGGGTATGCATGTGTGTGTGGAGGGGGGGTTGCCTGTAGCCTGAATGAGTGATTATACCGAGAGTTGTTTTTGCTGAGTAGTAACAGGTTTAAAATGATTAACTGTTGTTGATTAGGATATTGGGAAAAATATTTCCCAATATCCCATTAATTTTGTTGACTTTAGTAAATTTGTAACTACAGTGGAACCTCGACTTACGAGTGTCCCAACATAAGAGTTTTTAGAGATACGAGCTGTCACTCGGTCGCCTTTTTGCTGAGTTACGAGCAAGCTTCCCCCACAACCCGCACACCTCGCTTGTTTATCTACGATTTCATGCTTTAATTCCATGGACATCATCTTTTTCTTCTCAGCACTATCCTTTGCACTTACTTTCTTAGGACCCATGGTTAGAAAAAAGAAATTTGGCAAAATAACTGTAGAAAATGCAAGCAAAGCAAGAGGGAAATGCTTCCACGGCAAGGTAAACAGTGCGCTGCGCCAACTAGTGGCGCAGCATCAAGGTTCCTTGACACTGGTGAGGGCTCTTGATCTAGGGAATTGGGTCTGTGCTCCAGTTCCCTAAATTAATACTAATAATAATAATAATTATTATAATAACGAGGAGCTTCAGAACACCGCTTACTAGTTGGCACAGCGAATGCCAGAACATCTGCTGAGCAGCGCACTGTTTTCCTCGCCGTGAAAGCATTTCTTTCGTGCTTTACTTGCATTTTCTACAGTTATTTTGCCAAATTTCCTTTTCTAACCATAGGTCCTAAGAAAGTAAGTGCAAAAAACAGTGCTGAAAAGAAAAAGAGGATGATGTTTTTATACAACATTTCTTATTCATAAATACATTGTTTCAGTGTTTTCCTTGTGAAACTAGTGATCTAGTGCAGTTAGTCTCATATACACTCCATTTTCTCTTATAAAAGCATGGGAAGATATGGTCAGAGCGGGAGCATGAATGGCCCC
>WNWK01017031.1:0-43378 GCA_009830355.1 Cherax destructor
TTTCCTTGATTTCATTCCTTTGCACATTAACTTGTAGGTGGTCTTGTAATATGCTGATAGCAGTTTCCTTGCACTGGGATTGAGTTATGTCTCTGGGAATGTGGTTGCTGTTTATTATAACTGCATCAGACAAGTTATCTTGTTCGGTTTTGTCATCTTGAAAATCAAGATATTCATCAAGTCGAGTGTGCATGTTGTTATTCCAGTCCTTGATTGCTGCTTCCACCTTCATATTCAGAGTTGTTATTTGATCGGTGTGACTATAGTTTTACATACACAAAACACATAATAACAAAACATAATAACACATAATACAACAACAAATAATAATAAATGATAAATAACATAATAATAAATAACATAATAATAAATAACATAATAATAAATAACATAATAAATAACATAATAATAAATAACATAATAATAAATAACATAATAATAAATAACATAATAATAAATAACATAATAATAAATAACATAATAATAAATAACATAATAAATAACATAATAAATAACATTTAGTTACCTTTATTGAAGAGACTTGCTGGCATCTGGAAGATATGGAGGAGGAGAGGGTGAGGGCTTAGTGTTTGGAACGGGAATCCCCCTCCATAAGGACTTCAGGTATCAAAGCCCTATCTGGGGTTACTTCCCTTCTTGGTCTTTTAATGCCACTAGGACCAGCTTGAGAATCACTAGACCCCTATCACACAAAATAACTGTCAAGAGTCTTCTGTTTCTGGTGCCTCTTTAGCATGTTCCTGAAGTGCAATATGGCTGTTACTGAACTGGTTGCAGAGATGGCTTATTTCAGCTTGCTCAGGGTGTTTTTTTCAACAAATGTCTGCACCATATTCCACATTGAACAAATTTCCTTAATCTATGAAGAAGGCACCTCACCTTTTCCATCTTCCTCCTCCTGTGAAGCAATTTCTTCTACTGTGGTCTAATGCTGTTGGAGATGAAGCTCTTGCAGCTCTTAAGTGGTTAGCTTTACCCTGTGATCCTCCACCAACTCTTCCACATCCTCGCCACTCACCTCCAACCCCAGGGACTTGCCCAATGCCACAATACCTTCCACAACAGGCACAGGGTCGTCAGGGTCAGAGTCAGCCTCAAACCCTTCAAAATCCCTCTGTTGGACACAGTCTGGCCACAATTGTCTCCAAGCAGAGCTCAAAGTCCTGGAAGTCACTCTCTCCCAAGCCTTACCTATTAGGCTTATGCAATGGAGCACATTCTCAGGCAGTGTAGCATTGTTTCTGGTTGAGTGAACATTATCCTGCGAGTTCATACAAAACATTTCTTAACAATCCATTGTTTTTGGCCCTTGATTATTGTGTGTGACTGCTAAATAAGCCACCATGGGCCCAAAGAAAGCTCCTAGTGCCAGTCCTTTGGTCAAGAAAGTGAGGAACTCTTTAGAATTAAAGAAATCATAGCAAAGTATCAAAGTGGAGTCGATAAAGGCTATAGTGCCAGCCAGCAATAAAGTGTAGCACCAACAGTGTAGCAAGTAAGTTAAGCGATTAAGCAATAGAAAAATGACGACAGGAAACTTAACTCCTCCATTGTTGTTTGAGGAATATAGGGGCACTGACAAGAACGCCGCCCTCTGCCACCCTCTCCTCCAAGGTAAGTGTAAATATGTATTTCTTATTTATAAAGTGTAAATATTTCTTATTTACAAATTAAAGTGTAAATATTACTTATTTATTAATTACGTACATTGTTTCAGTGTGAATACTGGTGGTGCCTCCACCACCACCACCACTACTATATGTACGGCTTATGGTCAGTGACCCTTATAAACCCAACAACAATAATGCTATCACAAGTCCTCACATTTATAATGACATATTTTATTCATTCTAGAGTATATACAGTGGACCCCCGAGTTTCGTAAACCCCGGAAATCGTACATTTATGTAAGTATAATATTGTAAGTGCTTGTGGAAAAGTATTTTTGGGGGTCTGAAATAGACTAACCTACGTGACATTTTTCCTTAACGGAGTAAATTCGTTCGGTAATGGCACTTGAGCAGACTTCAGGAGTGAAGTTTTTACGAAACTCGGGGGTCCACTGTATCATGTTTCTGTGTTATTAATCCTTTGACTGTCAGAGACCCCTTTCTGAAACTGACATTTCATGTCGCAAAATATTCGAAAAAAAAAAATTATTTTTTCTTATCAAAATGTTAAGATTATTTTTCTGATTGTTTAAATCCCCCAAAAATTTTTGCGATCAGTACTTACCAAAATATAGAGTTGTAAAATTGGCAAAAAATGAGCCGTGTATGGCAACAGCGGCGAATGCCGCTCACCTGGTAAACTTTGGTTTACTTCCTTTCGTAGGTTTCTTGTTTTTTTCACTATTTTATTTTTTACGTAACTTATGTGGCCTGTGAGACCAAAGTAAGGTGCAATGTCTATATATATATATATACACTCGTTGTATGCAACACAATAATTGCACAAACATTAGTATCATTATATTGTTTACAAAACTTGTTTACACCAACCAACAATAAAAAAAATTGTTTATTACTATTGTTCTATAATATATATACACATATATAATGACTGGACACTTTCCATCAACTGCAATTAGCACTTCAAAGCTCCAAGCTATGTACTCACCTAGTTGTGGTTGCAGGGGTCGAGACATAGCTCCTGGCCCCGCCTCTACACTGGCCGCTACTGGGTCACTCTCCCTGCGCCATGAGCTTTATCATACCTCTCCTTAAAGCTATGTATGGAACCTGCCTCCACTACATCTCTTCCCAAGCTATTCCACTTCCCGACCACTCTGTGACTGAAGAAATACTTCCTAACATCCCTGTGATTCATCTGAGTCTTCAACTTCCAACTGTGTCCCCTTGTTGCTGTGTCCCATCTCTGGAACATTCTGTCTCTGTCAACCTTGTCAATTCCTCTCAGTATTTTATGTCGTTATCATGTCCCCCCTTTCTCTCCTGTCCTCCAGTGTCGTCAGGTCGATTTCCCTTAACCTCTCCTCGTAGGACAAACCCCTTAGCTCCGGGACTAGTCTTGTTGCAAACCTTTGCACTTTCTCGAGCTTCCTTACGTGCTTGGCTAGATGTGGGTTCCAAACTGGTGCTGCATACTCCAGTATGGGCCTAACGTACACAGTGTACAAGGTCCTGATCGATTCTTTATTAAGATGTCGGAATGCTGTTCTTAGGTTTGCTAGGCGCGAACCTGTGTGTGTGTGTGTGTGTGTGTGTGTGTGTGTGTGTGTGTGTGTGTGTGTACATCTAAATTTGCTGAGTCAGGGTAAGGCAGCTGTCAAAATGACATACAGTGGACCCCCAATGTTTGTCCTGCTCCAAACTCACCCTTTTATGTACGTGTATTTTTAAATGCTTTTGTAAGTGTATTTTTGGGGGTCTAAAAGGACTAGTCTACTTTACATTATTCCTTATGGGAATAAATTCGTTTGGTAATGGCACTTGAACAGCATTCTGGAACGAAAAAATAACGAAAACCCGGGGTCCACTGTATTATACCATTACTCATCACCCCACACTGCCTGTCAGCCTGTCAACACAAAAGGGGACCCATGTCTTCTTCCCCACAACCTCCTTCCTTTTCTTCATACCTACCTTCCTAGCTTCCTTTCTTCCTTCATTCCTTCCTTTCTTTATGCCTTCCTTTCTTACATATTTCCTTCCTGCCTTCCTTTCTTCCTTCATTCCTGCCTTTATTTCTTCCTTCCTTTCTTACTTCTTTTGTTTCTTCCTTCCTCTCATCTCTTCCTTCATTCCTTTCTCTCTTTCTTTCTTAATTCCTTCCTTCTTTCTTTCCTCCTTCTTCTTTCCTTCCTTCCTCTCATCTCTTCTTTCCTTCCTTCCTTCCTCTCAAATCTTCCTTCCTTCCTTCCTTCTGGTATCCTGGGCATTTCTTTCGGTCACAAACTCCTCAAAACCATGAAATTTATCTTCAGAGACACTTCCATCTGTGTTAGAGCTATCATTGAGGAAGAGAACAGTCCCATATGTGCCAAGGAGTCAGATAATTCTTACCGCTAGGCATGCTGAACAAGAACTACTGAAATGGTGTTCCCACAATGCACCACTGGCTGCCCGATTTTTTTTATACTGCGCACACTGACCACACAGACCCATTCTCTCACATGTAGGCCTACCAACTTTCTCCTGCTTGACTTGAGGCCGCTAGAATTTAGGCGTATAGATACGTCCGAAACAGTGGCTCGTAAGATGTATATATATGACCGAATCAGTCAGAGGGTTAATATTGTTTATTATGTCATATTAGATGAATTGTGATAGATAAATAAGCTGTGATAGATAAATAAGCTGTTATAGGTAGTAGGTTGGTAGACAGCAACCACCGAGGAGGTACTACCGTCCTGCCAGGTGACTGTGAAACTGAAACCTGAAACTGTTTTACATGATGGTAGGATTGCTGGTGTCTTTTTTCTGTCTCATAAACACTCTGGATAACAGGTATATCTAGCTACAGTGGACCCTCGGTTAACGAAAGGTCCCGTTAACGAAAGCTTCAGAAACCGAAAGCTTTTTTCGTAATCGGTTAGCGAAAAATTCCTCGGTTACCGAAAGGTATTAGACGTGTCCGCCTGCTCCGCGCAAGTGCAGGACACCAGTGAAGCGTTGTTTACCATTGAGAGAACATTACCTAGCGCGCTCTTTCAAAGATTCACAATATATTTGGTGTCTTTTTTGGTGGTTTAGTTATTGTCACTGTGAAATAAGTCACCATGGGTCCAAAGAAGCTTCATAGTGGCACCCCTGTGGTAAAGAGAGTGAGGAACACCATCGAACTGAAGAGGGAAATCATAGAAAAATATGAGAGTGGTGTACATCTGAGTGATCTTGCCAGGATGTACAAGAAAACTCCATCTACTATCGGCACTATCCTGGCACAGAGAAATGAGATCAAGGAAGCTAATGTTGCAAAAGGAGTTAATTTGTTAATGAAACAAAGATCAAAAAAAGTGGATGAGGTTGAGAAGTTGTTGTTGGTGTGGATCCATGAAAAATAGAGAGCAGGTGATAGTATTTCTATGGCAATAATTTGTGAATAGGCAAAGAAGTTGCACGCAGATCTTGAAAGGCAATGCCTGGAACCAGTGGTGAGGAGAGTGATTTTAAAGCCAGCAAAGGCTGGTTTGAGAAGTTTAAGAAACGTAGTGGCATACACAATGTTGTGAGGCATGGTGAGGCAGCCAGCTCAGACAAACGTGCAGTTGAAAAATTTGTGCTGGAATTCAAGGGGTTCGTTGAGGCTGAACAATTCCTCCCCCAACAAGTGTTTAATTGTGATGAAACAGGCCTGTTTTGGAAGAAAATGCCCAACAGGACCTACATTACTCAGGAGGAAAAGGCACAGCCAGGACACAAGCCTATGAAAGACAGGCTAACTCTTATGATGTGCCAATGCCAGTGGTGATTTTAAAGTGAAGCCTTTACTGGTGCATCACGCAGAAAATCCCAGACCCTTCAGGAAACAGTGTTGACAAAATAAATTGTGTGCATTGGAAAGCTAACACCAAGGCATGGGTCACTACGGAGATTTTCAAGGAATGGTTGACTGGAGTGTTTGGCCCTAGTGTGAAGAAATACCTAATGGAAAAGAAATTGCCACTCAAGTGCCTCCTGGTACTGGACAATGCTCCTGCTCATCCTCACAACTTGCAAGAGTTGTTGCCTGACAACTTAAATTTCATCAGAGTGAAGTTCTTGCCTCCTAACACCACTCCTCTCATCCAGCCCATGGACCAGCAGGTCATTTCCAACTTCAAGAAACTGTACACCAAAGCACTGTTTCAGAGGTGCTTAAATATGACCAATGACTCTGAATTGACCCTAAGAGAGTTCTGGAAAGAACACCTCAATATCGTGCATTGCATAGGCCTTATAGGTAAGGCTTGGGAGGAAGTGACTTCCAGGACTCTGAACTCTGCTTGGAGACCACTGTGGCCGGATTGTGTCCAAGAGAGGAATTTTGAAGGATTTGAGGCTGACCCTGACCCTGACCCTGACGACCCTGTGCCTGTTGTGGAACATGTTGTGGAAGATATTGTGGAATTGGGGAACAGCCTGGGGTTGAAGGTGAGTGGTGAGGATGTGGAAGAGTTGGTGGAGGAGCACAGGGTAGAGCTAACAACTGAAGAGCTGCAATAGCTTCATCTGGAACAGCAACAGACCACAGCTGAGGTTATTGCTTCACAGGAGGAGGAGAGAGAGAGATAAGGAGGTGCCTTCTTCAGTGCTTAAGGTGATGTGTACAAAGTGGAATGAGTTGCAGACATTTGTTGAAAGATACCACCCTGAGCAAGCTGAAATGAGCCTTCTGTGCAACCACTTCAGTGACAGAGCCATGAAGTCCTTTTGGTGGGGGATTCCCCTTCCAACCATTAACACTACCATTAACACTACCTTCCAGATGCCTGCAACTCTTCAATAAAGGTAAGTAAATGTTATTGTTTTTTTTTTTTTGAGTGATTATTTTTTTGTGGAACGAATTAATTGTATTTACATTATTTCTTATGAGAAATAAGGTTTCAGATTACGAAAGATTCAGATTAAGTAATAGCTCCTGAACCGGATTAATTTCGTTAACCGAGGGTCCACTGTACTTCTACTTACACTTTAGGTCACACTACACAGGCATGCACATGCATATGTATACATACACACATCTAGGTTTTTCTTCTTTTTCTTGATAACTCTTGTTCTTTTTATTTTCTCTATTGTCCATGGGGAAGTGGAAAAGAATCTTTCCTCTGTAAGCCATGCGTGTCGTATGAGGCGACTAAAATGCCGGGAGCAATGGGCTAGTAACCCCTTCTCCTGTACACATTTACTAAAAAAGAGAAGAAGAAAAACTTTATAAAACTGGGTTGTTTGAATGTGCGTGGATGTAGTGCGGATGATAAGAAAGAGATGATTGCTGATGTTATGAATGAAAAGAAGTTGGATGTCCTGGCCCTAAGCGAAACAAAGCTGAAGGGGGTAGGCGAGTTTCAGTGGGGAGAAATAAATGGGATTAAGTCAGGAGTATCTGAGAGAGTTAGAGCAAAGGAAGGGGTATCAATAATGTTGAAGGACCAGTTATGGAAGGAGAAGAGGGAATATAAATGTGTAAATTGAAGGATTATGTGGATTAAAATAAGGGTCGGATGCGAAAAGTGGGTCATAATAAGCGTGTATGCACCTGGAGAAGAGAGGAGTGTAGAGGAGAGAGAGAGATTTTGGGAGACGTTAAGCGAATGTATAGGAACTTTTGAACCAAGTGAGAGAGTAATTGTGGTAGGGGACCTAAATGCTAAAGTAGGAGAAACGTGTAGAGAGGGTGTGGTTGGTAAGTTTGGGGTGCCAGGTGTAAATGATAATGGGAGCCCTTTGATTGAACTTTGTATAGAAAGGGGTTTAGTTATAGGTAATACATATTTTAAGAAAAAGAGGATAAATAAGTATACAAGATATGATGTAGGGCATAATGACAGTAGTTTGTTGGACTATGTATTGGTAGATAAAAGACTGTTGAGTAGACTTCAGGATGTACATGTTTATAGAGGGGCCACAGATATATCAGATAACTTTTTAGTTATAGCTACAGTGGGAGTAAAAAGTAGATGGGATACAAGGAAAATAGAAGCAGTAAGTAAGAGAGAGGTGAAGGTTTATAAACTAAAAGAGGAGGCAGTTAGGGTAAGATATAAACAACTATTGGAGGATAGATGGGCTAGTGAGTGTGTAGGCAATGGGGTCAAAGATGTATGGGGTAGATTTAAAAATGTAATGTTAGTGTTCAGCAGAAGTTTGTGGTTACAGGCGAGTGGGTGTGGGAGGGAAGAAGAGCGATTGGTGGAATGATGATGTAAAGAGAGTAGTAAGGGAGAAAAAGTTAGCATATGAGAGGTTTTTACAAAGTAGAAGTGATGCAAGGAGGGAAGAGTATATGGAGAGAAAAAGAGAGGTTAAGAGAGTGGTGAAGCAATGTAAAAAGAGAGCAAATGAGAGAGTGGGTGAGATGTTATAAACAAATTTTGTTGAAAATAAGAAAAAGTTTTGGAGTGAGATTAATAAGTTAAGGAAGCCTAGGGAACAAATGGATTTGACAGTTAAAAATAGGAGAGGAGAGTTATTAAATGGAGAGTTAGAGGTATCGGGAAGATGGAGGGAATATTTTGAGTTCTTAAATGTTGATGAAGACAGGGAAGCTGTGATTTCGTGTATAGGGCAAGAAGGAATAACATTTTGTAGGAGTGTGGAAGAGCCAGTTGTGAGTGTGGGGAAAGTTCGTGAGGCAGTGGGTAGAATGAAAGGGGGTAAGGCAGCTGGGATTGATGGGATAAAGATAGAAATGTTAAAAGCAAGTGGGGAGTGCTAAAATTATATGGGAATAAGTCTGTTGAGTGTACCTGGTAAAGTGTATGGTAGAGTTATTTTTGAAAGAATTAAGAGTAAGACAGAAAGCAGGATAGCAGATGAACAAGGGGGCTTTAGGAAAGGTAGGGGGTGTGTAGACCAAGTATTTACAGTGAAACATATAGGTGAACAGTATTTGGATAAGGGTAAAGAGGTTTTTGTGGCATTTATGGATTTGGAAAAGGCATATGATAGGGTGGATAGTAGGGCAATGTGGCAGATGTTGCAGGTGTATGGAATAGGAGGTAGGTTACTGAAAGCAGTGAAGAGTTTTTATGAGGATAGTGAGGCTCAGGTTAGAGTGTGTAGGAGGGAGGGGGACTATTTCCCAGTAAAAGTGGGCCTTGGACAAGGATGTGTGATGTCACCGTGGTTGTTCAATATATTTATAGATGGGGTTGTAAGAGAAGTGAATGCGAGGGTCTTGGCAAGAGGTGTGGGGTTAAAAGATAAAGAAGCAAATACAAAGTGGGAGTTGTCACAGTTGCTTTTTGCTGATGACACTGTGCTTTTGGGAGATTCTGAAGAGAAGTTGCAGAGGTTGGTGGATGAATTTGGTAGGGTGTGTTAAAGAAGAAAATTGAAAGTGAATATAGGAAAGAGTAAGGTGATGAGGATAACAAAAAGATTAGGTGACAAAAGATTGGATATCAGATTGGAGGGAGAGAGTATGGAGGAGGTGAATGTATTCAGATATTTGGGAGTGGACATGTCAGCAGATGGGTCTATGAAGGATGAGGTGAATCATAGAATTGATGAGGGAAAAGGGTGAGTGGAGCACTCGAGTCTGTGGAGACAAAGAACTTTGTCCATGGAAGAAGGGGGATATATGAGAGTACAGTGGACCCTGGTTAACGAATACCCCGGAAATCGTGCAATATTAAGTATAATTTTGTAAGTTCTTGTGGAAGTTAGTTTTGGGTCTGAATAGACTAACCTACATGACATTATTTCTTAAGGACGTAAATTGTCGGTAATGGCACTTGAGCAGGCTTCTGCAATGAATTTTTCGTTAACCGAGGGTCCACTGTATAGTTATACCAACACTCTTATATGGGTGTGAAGCATGGGTGATGAATGTTGCAATGAGGAGGAGGCTGGAGGCAGTGGAGATGTCATGTCTGAGGTCAATGTGTGGTGTGAATATAATGCAGAGAATTTGGAGTTTGGAAATTAGGAGGAGGTGCGGGATTACCAAAACTATTATCCAGAGAGCTGAGGAGGGGTTGTTGAGGTGGTTCGGACATGTAGAGAGAATGGAACGAGACAGAATGACTTCGAGAGTGTATAAATCTGTAGTGGAGGGAAGGCAGGGTAGGGGTCGGCCTAGGAAAGGTTGGAAGGAGGAGGTAAAGGAGGTTTTGTGTACGAGGGGCTTGGACTTCCAGCAAGCATGTGTGAGCGTATTTGATAGGAGTGAATGGAGACAAATGGTTTTTAATACTTGACATGCTGTTGGAGTGTGAGCAAAGTAACATTTATGAAGGGATTCAGGGAAACCGGCAGGCCGGACTTGAGTCCTGGAGATGGGAAGTACAGTGTCTGCACTCTGAAGGAGGCGTGTTAATGTTGCAGTTTTTTAACTGTAGTGTAAAGCATCCCTCTGGCAAGACAGTGATGGAGTGAATGATTAAAGTTTTTCTTTTTTGGGCCACCCTGCTTTGGTGGGAATCGGCTGATGTGTTAATAAAAAAAAAATAAGCTGTAGAGCTGATATTAGTGTCAAATTGAAGCATTTTGTCCTGCCTCCAAGCAATAAACTCGCCTCCCTCTCTCCTCCTCTCCATCTTCCATACACCAACAAGAGTCACCAATAAAGGTAAGTGTGGAGTAATGTGCTCCTACGATAATGTACTGTAAAGTTGCTACTTAGCTTATTGATGAATCCAAGATGTCGCAGCCGTCCCCAACACCTTCTCAGGGAATACATCTATTGCCTCATTCTCCACAGGGCTGTAAGGTAAACATCAAGTGAGTATAATTATTGCCCCAAAGGAGCATATGCCCATATTTCAGTCTTTGATGGACTGAAAGGCGGTTTACTCACTTGTTTGGACTTAAAAGTCCACGCACAACCGCCGTCAATAGGTAAATTTTGATGCTCTTGAAATACAAAAACTGCGCAGTCCCCTGCCTGACAAGAACATAAAAACATACCTTGCTCTTGTAACGTGAGCGATGGTGTTGGCTCCACCATATACGGTGGAAATGCTGTCTTGATTGTAGAAAGCCGCTGATGAGTCACCGTCTTGTTTCGATGGAGTTCACTTGCGATTGTCTCTACGTTTGTCTTTTAGCAGTAAGAAGCTGCGCACACGTCTGAATATACTGCGATTTTATTCACTAAACGCGCTGGAACAGAGTTCTTATCTTATTTCCCGACGTTAGTGGAGATTAAATTTGAATAACAGATGCGTACGACTAATGTCTTTGTTGAGTTACGTCGCCTTGCGCCGTATGACCCCTCGCGTCGTATGACCTCTTCGGAGCCCGTATTCAATCTAATCGCCTCGTGGTGCCTCGTGGCGCCGCGGGGCTTGGCATGCTGAGGTCAGCACAATTTCAACAATTACTACATGCTGCTACAAGTGGCAATTAAAATGTTTGTGTTCTCTAAATTTCAATCACTGGAACACATGATTGTAATTTTCAAGTGTAGAAACTAATACAACAGTTTACTGTAATCTTCCTGTTACGGCAAAGAGTTACATTTATCTAAAATGTCTATTAACTCACATACACACTCGCTGTTACTTGGTCAGACCACATGACACACTCTGGTCAGTACATCTGGTCTGTGTTAATTTGTTTTTTCTCAACCAGACGCGCCTCGTTTTGCCCCTTCCTAAGGGCAGAAAGGATGGGACCCTTAACAAGGGTAGTAAGGGCGCATACCCCCCGCTCCTTTGGAGAATTTTCTCCACAGTAAGTGTGATGTTAAATGTTCATTTATACATGTTATTAGTGCTTTATATTTATTAGTCATTCTTTTCTGTATGTAAATCTATATTTAATCTCTAAAAAATTGTTCTTTGTTAATACAGTGGACCCCTGGATTACTTACTGCTCCAAACTCGAACAATTATGTAAGTGTATTTTTGTAAGTGCTTTTGTAAGTGTATTTTTGGGGGTCTAAAAGGACTAATCTAATTTACATTATTCCTTATGGGAACAAATTCGTTCGGTAATGGCACTTGAACAGCATTCTTGAATGAAATAATGACGTAATCTGGGGGTCTACTGTACTACTCCTGGGTGTCTGAAACGAATTAATTGAATTTACATTATTTCTTATGGGGAAAATGGTTTCAGTTTTCGATGATTTCAGTTTTAGTCGATCCCTCTGGAACGGATTCAACACAAAAACGGAGGGTTGACTGTAGTACTCTTAATGTAGAGTACAGTAGAGTACAGCTGGCTGTGGAGAAGGAATGGCTTCGGCAGCTGGCCGTGGAGGAGGAACGGCTCCGGCAGCTGGCCATGGAGGAGGAACGGCTCCGGCAGCTGGCCGTGGAGGAGGAACGGCTCAGGCAGCTGGCCGTGGAGGAGGAACGGCTCCGGCAGCTGGCCGTGGAGGAGGAACGGCTCCGGCAGCTGGCCGTGGAGGAGGAACGGCTCCGGCAGCTGGCCGTGGAGGAGGAACGGCTCCGGCGGCTGGCCGTGGAGGAGGAACGGCTCCGGCGGCTGGCCGTGGAGGAGGAACGGCTCTGGCAGCTGGCCGTGGAGGAGGAACGGCTCCGGCAGCTGGCCGTGGAGGACGAACGTCTCCGGCAGCTGGCCATGGAGGAGGAACATCTCTGCCAGCTGGCCGTGGAGGAGGAACGGTTCCGGCAGCTGGCCGTTGAGGAGGAACGGCTCCGACAGCTGGCCGTGGAGGAGGAACGCCTCCAAATATTGATGACATTTAAAGTGCTCCAGATCAATTATTATAAATTATTATTATTCTAAAAATAATAAGTGCTATTTTTGCATTTGTTCTTATGACAAGAGTGATTTAGGCATGTTTACCCTGATGTAAACATCTCTTATGAGTGGCGGCCTACCTGCTTCTCTTACCCCACCTATATATGGCATACAGTGGTCCCTCGGTTTTCGCCGAAAATTTGTTCCAGAATGCTGATCAAGTGCCATTACCGAATGAATTTACTTCCTTAAGAAATAATGTCACGTAGGTTAGTGTATTTCAGACCCCCAAAAATACACTTGCAACAGCACTTACGAAAATACACTTACATAAATGTTCAAGTTTGTAGATGCACAAAAACTGAGGGACCACTGTATATTATTCATTTCAACGTCTTTATTACAGTTCTAGGGTATTTATCGTGTTTCTGATATAAATTTGGAGTTTCATTTTTTTTTTTTTTTTTTAATGTATACATATTTAATTCAACATTTGGCATCATTACAAAGTGGGCAGAGCTACAGCAGAGGTCTGCAGCAGTGTGTCAGTAACTCTTGATTCCCCATGACACTTCACAACACTATAAAATACTTATTGTATAATTATACTATTACAGGCCTCCCTCCACAGCCAGCTCATGTCAAAATAACATGTATACGTATAGTACATTATTTTACGATGTTTTCATGTGTTTTATGATCATGGTTCAATAGGTTAAGGAAGCAGTATTGTATTATATTTCCCTACAATATATTGGGGCACCAAACATTAGCGATTTTTCAACATTCGTGAGGCTCTTGATCCCCTAACCCTCGCGAATGTTGAGGGAGACCTGTACAATAAAGTTCCCTAGAAGCCATTATGTAAGATATGTGTCACTGCCTTATCTCATCTGATCTCCACTAATGATGACTGGTGACATTTGATGAGGGTGAGGGTAGTCTTATCTCTTCTTATCAGTCCAGTAATTACAGTGATGACAAACCTGTCTGTCTGTGTGTCTGTCTTTCTGTCTGTGTGTCTCTTTCTGTCTGTGTGTCTGTCTTTCTGTCTGTGTGTCTGTATGTCTGTGTGTGTGTCTGTCTTTCTGTTTGTGTGTGTTTCTGTATTTCTGTCTGTGTGTCTGTCTTTCTGTCTGTGTGTCTGTCTTTCTGTCTATCTGTGTGTCTGTCTTTCTGTCTGTCTGTGTGTCTGTCTTTCTGTCTGTCTGTGTGTCTGTCTTTCTGTCTGTGTGTCTGTCTTTCTGTCTGTGTGTCTGTCTTTCTGTCTGTGTGTCTGTCTTCTCTGTCCTTCTGTGTGTCTGTCTTTCTGTCTGTGTGTCTGTCAATTCTGTAGGGTTGATACATCATCAGGGTACTCCAGCTGTTCGCATTGCTGGCCAGCCAGGTTTGGGTGACCGCTGCTTGTCGCCAGGTGGCCGGCAGGCAGGCAGCCAGCTGGGCCTGCCAGCCTGCTGACATCTTCTCTCACTTCAAAGTTGGAGTGTTAATATGACATTTACATCAGGGGAATCCTTGGTGTTTGCCAATGTTTGCTCTAGGGTGCTCAAACTAACTGGTAGCTCCACAAGAATGGTCCCAATTTTTTAATATGCACATCACACACAGTGTTAAGACCCATTCTATGCTGACCTGGCATCTCAGAACATGCCAGATTTGAGGCAGAAAAAATAACCGTAAATATACGTTTGCAGGGCAGTAGCAGTGACTAATGTATCAGTGGTACCTCGTTTCATGGTCTCAAATGCCCTTTTATGTAATTTATTTTTAAAAGTTTTGTAGTGGTGATTTTGGTCTCAAAAGGACTAGTTTTTTACATTATTCCTTATGGGGAAAATTCGTTTGTACAGGCACTAGGAACAGATTCAGGAACGAAATATCGTTTCAAGGTACCAATGTATAGTACTGGACTGTTTAGAGGTTCAAATATGATAAGTAAACTTTATTCTTAGGCTTGTAAAGTAAAAGGGCTTAATTGCTATTATTTCAGCATAGCCTGGAACCTAACTCGTTATAGCAGCTGCCTGCATTAATGATTCTCAGTACTAACAAGTATGTAAAACCTGTAACTGTACCTTGGTAACTCTATTAGTGAGCATTTCACCTGCTCAGCTAGGTTTCAATTTATCAACAAAAATTATAAGCTTTCACCTTATGCACTTAGATATTTATATAAAGTAATATCTTTAAATAGGGTTACCATGCTGCAGGCTCTATCACTTATCAGTGCTCCTATGGACTTTTCTTTACGTAATATCTTACTGCTCTGTTAGTGATTAGACAATCTTTCTGTGTGACCCATGTATTATTCTCACCATGATTGAATTTGTTATTAAACAACTTTGCGAAAGATGACAATAATTCTGGATATGAATTTGTTGCATAAGACCCAATGCTCTGATAAAATTATTTCATGCCTACCTGGAGTACCTCACATCAGGGCATTAGTTAAATGTTTTTTTTTAACACGTTTGCTGTTTCCCACCGAGGCAGGGGGACCCAAAAAGAAAGAAAAAAAAAACTTTCATCATCATTCAACACTCACCATCATTCATACATAATCACTGTCTTTGCTGAGGTGCTCAGATATGACAGTTTAGATGTCACTCCAAACACCCAATGTCTCAAACCCCTCCTTTAAATTGTAGGCATTGTACTTCCAACCTCCAGGACTCAAGTCCGGCTAACTGGTTTCCCTGAATCCCTTCACAAAATATTTATTACCTTGCTCACACTCCAAAAACTCACCAGGTCCCAAAACCCATTCGTCTCCATTCACTCCTGTCTAACACACTCGCTGGAAGTCCAAGCCCCTCGCCCACAAAACCTTCTTTACCCCCTCCCTCCAACCTTTCCTAGGATGACTCCTACCCTGCTTTCCTTCCACTACAGATTTATATGCTCTCCAAGGCATTCTACTTTGTTCCATCCTCTCTAAATGACAAAACCATCTCAACAACCTCTCTACAGCCCTCTGACTAATACTTTTATTAACTCCACACCTCCTAATTTCCACACTACAAATTCTCTACATAATATTTATACCACACATTGCCCTTAGACACGACATCTCCACTGCCTCTAGCCTCCTTCTTGCTGCAGCATTTACAACCCAAGCTTCACTTCCATATTAGAGTGTTGGTGTCACTGTATTCTCGTACATTCCCTTCTTTGCCTCCATAGATAACTTTTTTTTGTCTCCACAGATATCTCGATGCACCACTCGCCTTTTTTCCTTCCTCATTTCTATGGTTAACCTTGTACTTCATAAACCCTTCTCCCATATATCTGAACACATTCAGATATTAGGAAAGAGTAAGGTGATGAGGATAGCAAAAAGATTAGGTGACGAAGATTGGATATCAGATTGGAGAGAGCGAGTATGGAGGAGGTGAATGTATTCAGATATTTGAGAGTGGACGTGTCAGCAGATGGGTCTATGAAGGATGAGGTGAATCATAGAATTGATGAGGGTAAAAGGGTGAGTGGTGCACTTTGGAGTCTGTGGAGACAAAGAACTTTGTCCGTGGAAGTAAAGAGGGGAATGTATGAGAGTACAGTAGGGCCCTGCTTTTCGGCGTTTTGCCTTTCGGCGTTCTGTTCATACGGCGAGTTCAAATTATGACCAAAACTTTTGTATACGGCGAGAGGTCTTTCAGATACAGCGCGTGCCACCCGCTTTGTTTACATTTTCCGTGAGCACATCTCTCAATTATGTAATAATCACTCTTGGGCACATTAAATGTCCAATTTTACGTCAATTTAGACATTTTCATTAATCCATCTATGATATTTTCTTCAAAATTATATAAGAAACACGTTACAAAGCATATAAACATGCTGTTTATATGCTATGGTGTTGCCGGGCGGAGGGAAAACATTAGGTAATACAGTGGACACCCGAGTTTCGTACACCCCGGAAATCGTACAATTATGTAAGTATAATTTTGTAAGTGCTTGTGGAATTGTATTTTTGGGGGTCTGAAATAGACTAACCTACGTGACATTTTTCCTTAAGGGAGTAAATTCGTTCAGTAATGGTGCTTGAGCAGACTTCAGGAGTGAAGTTTTTACGAAACTCGGGGGTCCACTGTACTAATAATAATCACTCTTGGGCACATTAAATGTCTTATTTTACATTAATATAGACATTTTCATTAATTCATCTATGATATTTTCTTCAAAATTATTTAAAAAACACGTTTCATAGCATATAAACATGATACATACACCCACAGAATAAAAATTGACAAATATGAGATTTGTTTACCAAGCGACTTTGTAGGAGTGTCGGAAGAATTACGTTTTCTCTAGTCAAACACTGAGGGATAATTGTAGAAAAATATTCCTTTCATATGCCTTCACTCTATACAGTGGACCCTCGCTATTCGAACACTCCAAAACTCACCCTTTTATGTAAGTTTATTATTGTAAGTGCTTTTATACAGTGGACCCCCGGTTTACGATAGTCTCCAAACTCGCCCTTTTATTTAAGTTTATTTTTGTAAGTGCTTTTGTAAGTGTAATTTTGGGGGTCTTAAAGGACTAATCTAATTTACATTATTCCTTATGGGAATAAATTCGTTCGGTAATGACACTTGAACAGCATTCTTGAACGAAAAAATGACGTAATCCGGGGGTCCACTGTAAGTGTATTTTTGGGGTCTGAAATGGACTAATCTAATTACATCATTCCTTAAGGGAATAAATTTGTTTGGTAACAGCACTTGAACAGCATTCTGGAATGAGGGTGAGTTTTGGAGTGTTCGAATAGCGGGGGTCCACTGTATATGGCTATTCACGACCCTTGTGGGTTTAGCGCTTCTTTTTTATTATGATGATAATAATAATACTATCATTACCTCTAAAAATAGTGTGTTGCATGAGAATGGGAGTGTTGCTGTTTGTTTATTTTGTACTAATTTGTACAACTTGTATACAATCTAAGAGTATTTCTATTGTGAGGTAATTATTATTATTATAAAAAAATTTATTTTGAGGTAAAAGTTTCACAAACTCTTACAAACATATGTGAATGAACTAAAAGTGGACACGTATTAATCGCATTCATTTCGCCTGACCGAGTGATCGCCCACTACCTGTTTAGTTTGTTTTTTTACCTTGTCTGAACTCCGTATCTCGTTCTCTCTCGTTTATTCTTTCGTTAACTAGTTGGCTCTCATTGACTATGGCGTCTAAGCTTAGTTGTGATAAAAAGAGGAGTCGTAAGCTTTAAGTGCTAAGTTAGAAATAATTAAACTTGGTGAACTGACTTTTTTGGGTTATCCTAGGTTCTCTACGCATATTCTTCAATGTATGATAATCTATGTAACTGTATTTGTGTATACCTGAATAAACTTACTAACAAGGTATATGTTGATCGCTGAGATAGCCATCAAATACAGTTACATATAGTAGCATATGTGTAGAGAACCCAGGATAACCCAAGAGTATCAGCTAACACTCGTGCTAGGAGCTAATGCTGATGGGGATTGCAAGTTAAAACCTATGATAATTTATCACTCAGAATCCTAGGGCCCTAAAGAACTATGCAAAAGGTAGCCTCCCTGTTTATTATAAATCCAATTCAAAAGCTTGTTAATAGTATACAGTGGACCCTCGGTTAACAAATACCCCGGAAATCGTGCAATTATGTAAGTATAATTTTGTAAGTTCTTGTGGAAGTGTAGTTTTGGGGGTCTGAAATAGACTAACCTACATGACATTATTTCTTAAGGACGTAAATTTGTTCGGTAATGGCACTTGAGCAGGCTTCTGCAATGAATTTTTTTCGTTAACCGAGGGTCCACTGTATATCCTTTATAGTATAATAACATATAACTCCTACAGTGTATAATATTAAGGTATTAAATGGACCCCAATGGAAATAAGTCACTCTGTCTGACTTTTTTAGGTTATCCTAGGTTTTCTACACATATGCTTATATGTATGATAATTCTATGTAACTGTATTTGTGTATACCTGAATAAACTTACTTACTTTTCATAAATTGGTTCACAGACTATTTTAAGCATACAGTTGAGGCTTGCTGCAAGGAAAATAAAATTTCTTTTAATGTTTTACTAGTTTTAGACAATACCCTGCCACTCACCTCTCACACATCAATGTTAATACTTTAAGGTAAGTAATAAGTGTACTCTGTGTGTATCTTACTTTTTATTGTGTTTTTTAATGCCTAGTGCTATTGCTAACTTAATATAAGTTAGTGTAAACTTGTTGTCTGGCGTTTATATGCATTTAGAAGTGGAAAAAAATGGCGTTCTGTATAATTATACCAACACTCTTATATGAGTGTGAAGCATGGGTGATGAATGTTGCAACGAGGAGAAGGCTGGAGACAGTGGAGATGTCATGTCTGAGGTCAATGTGTGGTGTGAATATAATGCAGAGAATTCGGAGTTTGGAAATTAGGAGGAGGTGCGGGATTGCCAAGACCATTATCCAGAGGGCTGAGGAGGGGATGTTGAGGTGGTTTGGACATGTACAGAGAATGGAACGAAACAGAATGACTTCGAGAGTGTATAAATCTGTAGTGGTGGGAAGGTGGGGTAGGGGTCGGCCTAGGTAAAAGAGGTTTTGTGTGGGAGGGGCTTGGATTTCCAGCAAGCATGCGTGAGCATATTTGATAGGAGTGAATGGAGACAAATGGTTTTTAATACTTGACGTGCTGTTTTAGCGTGAGCAAGGTAACATTTATGAAGGGATTCAGGGAAAACGGCAGGCCGGACTCGAGTCCTTGAGATGGGAAGTAGTGTCTGCACTCTGAAGGAGGGGTGTTAATGTTGCAGTTTTATAACTGTAGTGTAAAGCACCCCTCTGGCAAGACAGTAATGGAGTGAATGATGATGAAAGTTTTTTTTTTTTTTGGGCCACCCTGCCTTGGTGGGAATCGGCCGATGTGTTAATAAAAAAAAAAATAATTCACTTCCATACTCCCTCCAATGTATATCCAATTTTTCTTTATCTAAATCATTTGATACTCTCATCACCTTACTCTTATCCATGTTCACTTCCAAATTACTTCCTCTGCACATCCTCCCAAACTTGTTCACTAACCTTTGGAACTTTAATTTAGAATCTCCCAAAAGCACAGTATCATCAACAAAAAGTAACTGTGTCAACTCCCATTTTGTATTTGATTCCCCATAATTTAATCCCACCACTCTCCCCAACACCCTAGTATTTACGTCTTTTACATCCTCATCTATAAATATGTTAAACAACCATGGTGACATTACACATCCCTGTGTATTCCTACTTTTACCGGGAAGTAATCTCCATTTCTCCTACACACCCTAATCTGAGCCTCACTATCTTCATAAAAGCTCTTTACAAGTAGTCTCCATCTCTCCTATACACCCTAACCTGAGCCTCACTATCTTCATAAAAGCTCTTTACAGCATTTAGTAACTTACTACCTATTCCATACACTTGTAACTTCTACCATATTGCTCCCCTTTCCACCCTATCACATGCCTTTTCTAAATCCATAAATGCAATGAAAACTTCCCTACATTTATCTAAATATTGTTCACATATATGCTTCAATGTAAACACTTGATCTACACATCCCCTACCCATCCCCTTAATTCAGAGTGCAGGCACTGTACTTCCCACCTCCAGGACTGAATTCGTTTTATTTAATATTTGCATCACTCTACATCCATAAGTACTTTTAGCAGTTTTTCCTGTGACTCACACCTCAGTATAAGAAGTAATAATTGACTTTAATATTAATCAATACATTAGATAGTAAGGTATATTGAACTGACTGCTTTTCTTGTATTCATTTCAGGGATTTGTTTGGGTTACCACACATTGAAATTAGTGGAATGACCCTCAATCAAGCAATTGAAGCTCCACTGACAAATAGAGACACTGCTATTCTTTCGGGTAAATATGAAAAATGTTTGAAAAGATGCAGTACAGTTTAAGATTGAACGAAGATGTAGTAGCAATAGCTACTAGGTATACACATTGATACCTGGAGTATACCTGGAGGGTGTTTCGGGGATCAACGCCCCTGCAGCCCAGTCCATAACCATGGCACTTAGTTGTGAGATTACATCTGTGTAATGACTGGTTCAGTTAGGTCAGATTCTTTGAGGAAATTGTTTAGGTCATGGTCACTGGTTATTTCATATCTCTTTCCTGTGACTGTTTGTTCTTGCATAATTTGTCCATTTTGAACAAAACAATGAGAGGATATTATTACCATTGTTAAGACAAAGTTTTCTTAACCTGATAAAAAGTTGTGACATTTTTTGTAAGGCACTTATTTACAAAGATATGTTTTTCCTGTTTTATGGCTGATTAATGGAAGTCTTTTCTCATAGAAAAGGCATGATATGTGAACAAACTAAGCTGTTAACCTTCCAGACTGCTTAACAAGTGTGCTTCTTTGATTTCCCCATGACCTAAGTTGATATTTAACACTTTTTTAATCTCCTGAGAGTGGTAGAAAATTTTGACTAACCATTTCTGGTAATTTTTTTTTTTAATGCACCGGCCATCTCCCACTGAGGGAGGGTGACCTAAAAAGAAAAACAAAAGTTTTTCTATTTACATGTAGTAATTTATACAGGAAAATTAGTTATTAGCCCTTTGCAGCATGAACTAGCTGTTGCTGCACTATTTCATGTGCTTGTTTATGTAAATCAATATACTATCATTGTTTTCCAGTCTCTTGCCATTTTTTTTATTGAGAGAATTTGTCTGCATTTGAACATGTAACTGTTTTGCTGTAACTTATAACTGTTGTTTACATTTCCCTGATGTTTTGTAGACTGGTTATTTCGACTCACAAAATCGTAATGGCACACTTTTGTTTTTCACGGTTTGTTGGCAGGCATTGGCTTTCACCATTAATTTTTATATATTAATTTCTGGATGTCTAGTTGTTAGATTATTCTAGGAAAGCAGGTTATCCCAAAGAAAAGTGAGCTGTGGAGCAAATACCCACGCTACGTGTATGGTTAAACTTTGAATGTTTTGTCCAATAGAGAATTCAATACTTATATTTGTATGGTTTCCATGGCTATCAACAACAGTAAAGCTGTGTTCCTGTGTTAGGATCAACCTTGTGCTCAGTCACTTGTAATCTGCAGAGACACTAGTGAGTGACTCAGTAGTGAAAGCGACAGTAGAGGTGAAGTGAGACAACACTAGAAGGCGACAGTAGAGGTGAAGTGACACACACTAGAAGGCGACAGTAGAGGTGAAGTGACACACACTAGAAGGCTACAGTAGAGGTGAAGTTACACACTAGAAGGCGACAGTAAAGGTGAAGTGAGACACACTACAGGACAACATAGTAGTGAAGTGAGAAATACTACAGAGTAACATAGTAGTGGTGAAGTGAGAGACAAATGAATGACAATTACAGCTCTAGTGTTTTCCATGAATTACAGTAGGGCCCCACTTTTACAGCAGGTTAGGTTCCAGGCTACTGCCGGAAAGCGGACTTCACATTTACAGTGAACCCCCGGTGCTCGACGGCGTCGGAGCTCGGCCAAATCGGTGTTCAACGGGTTTTTTTACAATATTTTTGGCTCGGTATTAGGCGGCCACTCGGAGTTGGGCGAATTGGCTATCCGTCCCGGACACGTACGCGTGGGGCTGTGGCCAAGCTGAGCGCCCAGGCACTCAGTGTGTTATTATTTACAAGCGAGCGACCACTACCCACGCACCACCCATGCATTCATACCATATATATTGTCATTATTCCAGTGTTTTTAGTGCTTGCAACTGCTAAATAAGCCACCATGGGCCCCAAGAAAGCTCCTAGTACCAAGCCTGTGGTAAAGAATGTGCAGGGAGTGAAGCATTCATGCAGGGAGTGAAGCATTTATGCGGGGAGTGTAGCATTTATGCAGGGAGTGTAGCAGGCATGCAGGGAGTGTAGCAAGGATGCATGGATTGTAGCAGGCACGCAGGGAGTGTAGCAAGGATGCAGGAAGTGTAGCAAGGATGCAGGGAGTGTAGCAGGCATGCAGGGAGTGTAGCAAGGATGCAGGGAGTGTAGCAAGGATGCAGGGAGTGTAGCAGGGATGCAGGGAGTGTAGCAGGGATGCAGGGAGTGTAGCAGGGATGCAGGGAGTGTAGCAAGGATGCATGGAGTGTAGCAGGCATGCAGGGAGTGTAGCAAGAATGCAGGGAGTATAGAAGGGATGCAGGGAGTGTATCAGGGATGCAGGGAGTGTAGCAGGGATGCAGGGAGTGTAGCAGGGATGCAGGGAGTGTAGCAGGGATGCAGGGAGTGTAGCAGGGATGCAGGGAGTGTAGCAGGCATGAAGGGAGTGTAGCAAGGATGCAGGGAGTGTAGCAGGGATGCAGGGAGTGTAGTAGGCATGAAGGGAGTGTAGCAAGGATGCAGGGAGTGTAGCAAGGATGCAGGGAGTGTAGCAAGGATGCAGGGAGTGTAGCAAGGATGCAGGGAGTGTAGCAAGGATGCAGGGAGTGTAGCAAGGATGCAGGGAGTGTAGCAAGGATGCAGGGAGTGTAGCAGGCATGCAGGGATGTAGCAGGCATACAGGGAGTGTAGCAAGGATGCAGGGAGTATAGTAGGCATACAGGGAGTGAAGCAGGGATGCAGGGAGTGAAGCAGGGATGCAGGGAGTGAAGCAGGGATGCAGGGAGTGAAGCAGGGATGCAGGGAGTGAAGCAGGGATGCAGGAGTGAAGCAGGGATGCAGGGAGTGTAGCAAGGATGCAGGAGTGTAGCAAGGATGCAGGGAGTGTAGCAAGGATGCAGGGAGTGTAGCAAGGATGCAGGGAGTGTAGCAAGGATGCAGGGAGTGTAGCAAGGATGCAGGGAGTGAAGCAGGGATGCAGGGAGTGAAGCAGGGATGCAGGGAGTGAAGCAGGGATGCAGGGAGTGAAGCATGGATGCAGGGAGTGAAGCAGGGATGCAGGGAGTGAAGCAGGGATGCAGGGAGTGAAGCAGGGATGCAGGGAGTGAAGCAGGGATGCAGGTAGTGTAGCATTCATGCAGGGAGTGAAGCAGGGATGCAGGGAGTGTAGCATTCATGCAGGGAGTGTATCATTCAAAGAAAAAGGCCAGTAACCCCAGAAAAGAACTTGCCACCTGCAGTGTTAATGGAAGGGGATTCCTCTTCCAAACACTAGCATACTACTCCATCTTCTCCCCTCCTCCCATGTTGCACACATCAACAACTCTTCAATAAATGTAAGTGACATGTTATTGTACTATTATTTCTTAATTTTTCATAAAAATGTGTATAATTTAAGGTCAAAAAGTTCTAAAAAATATTTTATTTTAAAACTTTTGGATGTCTGGAACGGATTAATTTTATTTCCATTATTTCTTATGGGGAAAATAGAATCGGAGTTCGACCATTACCGACGAGAACCGGGGTCCACTGTATATGCATTTATAAATGCATATAAATGCCAGATAACAAGTTTACACTAACATGTACAGTGGTACCTCGAGTTACGATGGTCCCCAAAATCGCCCTTTTATGTAAGTTTATTTTTTTAAATGCTTTTGTAAGTATATTTTTTGGGGGTCTAAAAGGACTAGTCTATTTTACATTATTCCTTATGGGGATAAATTCGTTTGGTTATGGCACTTGAACAGCATTCTCGAACGAAAAATATCATAACTCGAGGTACCACTGTATTAAGTTAGCAATAGAACTAGGCATTAAAAATCTATACACTGTGTTTGTTATGACTTTTTGCCTTTAAGTTAGATAGAAAAAAATATATTGTGCCAAATTTTAGGGGTCTCAAAACGTTCCTATTTCTACAAAATTGGGAAGATGTAAAATGCTCTAGTTAACATCAGATGAAAGATAAAGGCTATATAATTGTTAATCCAATCCTTTTTAGCGAAAATGTCAGTAGATTCCATAATAAAAAATGTTGAAGTTAGTGATTTTTTTTGTTTTTATTTTTTTGTGAGAAAAAAATCAATAAAAACAAAGCTGTAAAAGATGTTGGAAATCCTCTATAGGTGGTTGTAGAGCCATCATTACTCAATAATGTGTGCAAAAATCATGACAATCCTATTAATACTTTTCACAAAATATGGCACACAATATCAATAACTTATTTCTGAGTTGTTAATATATTTTTTTCTGTAAAACTCTACGGATACAGCGCACTAAATCTCAGCGTGTTGCATATACCAATACTTGTTGAGACCCCAGAGGCCACTGAGGCTATCATGAGTCGCTACACTTGAATGGAGGTATCTGTGAACTCAACGCTTGTTAAGAGCGACACGAAGTAGCTCTTTGAGTATTTTAAGGTTAGGCCGCTGGTTCACATCCATGGACAATGCTTGCTGGACCCAGACTCGCAGGTCACAATAATGAAACATGTCCAAATAGGTAATGAGGCGGGCAACACTGAAGCAATCAGCTTCAGCGGTTGCAGGTTCGTTCCTGAGGACCTCAGGTGGAATGTGGTGGGCCTGGGCCCCCTCAGCAAACTTTAGTTTATAGCCGAGAGGAACAGAAAGTCCATAGTCGATGATGGTTACACAGAGTCCCTCAGGTGTGCGCTTTATACAGATGTTATTGGCTTTGAGGTCGATGTGACTCCAGCCACGAGAGTGAATATCACTTAAAATACTACACACCTATGAGAGGACTTCCAAGTTCTCGAGACGGCTCAATGCATGTTTTTTTGTAAGGTCCTCCAAGGTTTCACCGGCATATTCTGTCACTAAGGTCAAATATTCGGGACACACTGCTATTATCTTTTGCACTCCCTGGATATCCCGAAGGGCGTGAAGGGCACGCATCTCTTGTACTAAAGAGCTGAGACACATGGATGTATCTTGGCAAGATTTTGTTACCCAGTGTGAAGAGGATACAGAAGCCAGATAACATGTGCCATAAGAGCCTGATCCAAGCAGCTTACAGCTTTCGCTGTTAAACAAAAAGTTGTGCATAAGAGGTCCAAAAACATTGAACTCGAATTATCTGCACATACCTCGCAGACACTCAACAGACTTTTTCTGTGGGACAGGCTTTGTTTGCTCACATTTAGAAACATTATATTCAGGATGCACCCGTGCACGTTTCCAAGAGTCCTTTCTATATTCATGTATGGACTCCTACCGCACTCTTTTCATTTTTTTCCGATTCCCCTCACTGGAGTTCTGGCCAGCCATCTTGAATCAGTTGCAATTAGATAAACAACTATAGAAGAACAAAGTTATAAGTTACTAATTATATACAAGAAGAAGAGAAGATACAAATAATGTTCTTATAGAGTATATGCTTGAATGTAGTTAAGTTAGAATGTAGTAGTGAAACCAGAGTGTATTAGTGGTAGTTGAGTGTATTAGTGGTGGTTGAGTGTAGTGGTGTGAGTTGAGTGTAGTGGTAGTAGTTGAATGTACTGGTGGTAGTTGAATGTAGTGGTTGTGGTTTAGTATAATAGTGGTAGTTGAGTGTAGTGATGGTAGTTGAGTACAGTGGTGATAGTTGAATGTACTGGTGGTATTTGAGTGTAGTGGTGGTATTCAAGTATAGTGGTGGTAGATGAGTATAGTAGTGGTAGTTGAGTGTTGTGGTGATAGTTGAATGTAGTGGTTGTGGTTTAGTATAATAGTGGTAGTTGAGTATAGTGGTGGTAGTTGAGTATAGTGGTGATAGTTGAGTGTAGTGGTGGTAGTTAGGTATAGTAGTGGTAGTTTAGTGTAGGGGTGGTAGTTAAATATAGTAGTAGTAGTTGAGTGTAGTGGTTATAGTTGAGTGTAGTGGTGGGAGTTGTGTATAGTAATGGTAGTTGTGTGTAGTGGTGGTTGTTTAGTGTAGTGATGGTAGTTGAGTGCAGTGGTGATAGTTGAATGTACAGATGGTAATTGAGTATAGTGGTGGTAGTTGAGTATAGTAGTGGTAGTTTAGTGTAATAGTGGTAGTTGAGTGTAGGGGTTGTAGTGGAGTGTAGTGGTGGTAGTTAGGTATAGTAGTGGTAGTTAAGTGTAGTAGTGGTAGTTGAGTGTAGTAGTGGTAGTTGAGTGTAGTGGTTGTAGTTGAGTGTAGTGGTTGTAGTTGAGTGTAGTGGTTGTAGTTGAGTGTAGTGGTAGGAGTTGTGTATAGTAGTGGTAGTTGAGTGTAGTGGTGGTTGTTGAGTGTAGTTGTGGTAGTTGAGTGTAGTGGTGGTTTAGTGTAGTGATGGTAGTTGAGTACAGTGGTGATAGTTGAATGTACTGGTGGTATTTCAGTGTAGTGGTGGGAGTTGAGTGTAGTGGTAGTAGTTGAGTATAGTAGTGGTAGTTGAGTATAGTAGTGGTAGTTGTGTAGTTGTGGTAGTTGAGTATAGTGGTGGTAATTGAGTATAGTGGTGGTAGTTGAGTATAGTACTGGTAGTTGAGTGTAGTGGTGATAGTTAGGTATAGTAGTGGTAGTTTAGTGTAGTGGTGGTAGTTAAATATAGTAGTGGTAGTTGAGTGTAGTGGTGGAGTTGTGTATAGTAATGGTAGTTGTGTGTAGTGGTGGTTGTTTAGTGTAGTGATGGTAGTTGAGTGTAGTGGTAGTAGTTGAGTATAGTAGTGGTAGTTGAGTGTAGTGGTGGTAGTTAAGTATAGTAATGGTAGTTGAGTGTGTGTTGCGCCCTCTGGAAAGGACTAAATAAATAATTTGAGTAGATGGCTTTTTCATATAATTTTTATATATATTTTTTTAACACATTAGCGTTTCCCACCAAGGTATTGCGAGCCGAAAAAAAAGAACTTTAATCATCATTCTCTCCATCACTGTCTTGCCAGAGGCATGCTTATACTGCAATTAAAAAAAATCAATGTATCTTCACTCCTCCTTCAGAGTGTAGACGCTGTACCTCCCATCTTCAGGACTCAGGTCCAGCTAACCAGTTTCCCTGAATCCCTTTATAAATGTAACTTTGCTCGCACTCCAACAGCACGCCTAGTAGTAATTTGACTCCACCCATTCCTATCTAACATGCTCACGCATGCTTGCTGGATGTCCAAACCTCTCGCCCACAAAACCTTTACCCCTTCCCTCCAACATTTCCTAGGATGACCCCTACCCCACCTACTTTCCATTACAGATTTACATCCCCTACAAGTTATTCTATTTTGTTCCATCCTTTCTAAATGTTTAAACCACCTCAACAATCCATCATCTGCCCTTTGGATAATGCTTTTGGAAAGTCTTCACCTCTTTATGATCACCAGTCAACGGATTCTTTGCATTATATTCACACTGCATATTGCCCTCAGACAAAACATCACTGCCTTCAGCCTTCTCCTTGTTGCAACATTCACCACCCATCCTTCTCTCCCATATAAGAGTGTTGGTACCATTATGCTTTCATACGTTCCCTCTTTGCTTCCATGGATAACGTTCTTTGTCTCCACAGACTCCTTGGTGCTCCACTCATCTTTTCCCCCATATCAATTCTATGATTCACTTCGTCTTTCATAGACCCATCTGCTGACAAGTCTACTCCCAAGTATCACCCAAGTATTATGATACTAGCACGTGTCTAATCTCGTTAAGGAAGGATGTTATATTCCCTTCCTCCATATCTCATATCCTCCAGTCTTTCATTACCTATTTTGTTTTACCCTCATCACCTTGCTCTTTCCTACACTCACTTATAATGTCCTTCCTTTACATACCCTTCCAAACTCATTCACCAAACTCTGCAACTTCTCTTCAGCATAAAGCTTCTGTGACAACTCCCACTTTGTGTTAGATTCTTTATCTTTTAATCCCACACCTCTTGCCAACACCCGAGCATTCACTTCATATTACAAAATAAAGAACCATTTGTAATAAACGACTGTTCGGGATAACTAATAAACTCTCTAAGATTTCAGATATTTATTATATTAATATAAAAACATATACTCTGAATAAAAACATAATCTAATAATCTGTGTAAAAACATTTATATACACAAAATCTTAGTACAATAAAATATCACAAGCAAATCATATACTTAGTGCTTATCAAATCGCTGCCAACTTCAAGTGTCACGCAGGACACTACCATACCTCGTCATGATACTCCTTCTCCACCATGTCCTCAGACACCCTTATCTCTGTGTTACACATGCCATCGCTCAGTGTCACTCACGACACCTCTGTGCCACATGGCACGCCCCCTGCATTATGAACCCATTCTCTAGTACAATCCTGTGCACTGCATCTTGACATACACCAAATACACGACCTTGTGTCGTGCCACCGTCACAAACTCTCTGGATACACCACTGAATACTTGACACACAATCTCCGGGTAGAGTCACAAGACGCCACCATTCAGTGTCACAAGACCCCACAATAACTCGGTGACACTCACCCTGGGTAAACACAATCTCAGGTACATAGTCTCAGGTACATCAGTCAGTATGATGAATAAGCTAGTAGATTCTGGTGACCAGACTTGCCGCTCTCCTCATTACAGTGTCCTCATCAACTGTACTTGTCCTTGCAAACATCACAAGTACAGAGTTGCTCTCGAATAACACAGTCTAGAGAGAATAAAGCTTCCAGTTCTCTTTGCACTGGAGCACTGTAGACTTGTCACCAGCACCACACTGCAAGAGTCTGCAACTCTCAAGCAGGTCTGACTGGCGAATTCCAGTAGTGTATGCGAGAGTCTTGAACTCTCCAATGTTATATGTGGGAGACTCGTTAGCACTGTCGGTCTAGCCGGCTCGGCAGTCAAACATCGGGTCTGATGACGTAACCCCTTGAGTGCCGGCCGGTAAGGTAACTACCTAACTCCCATTGTTAGGTAGGGGGCCGTAACACTTCAGTATAAATAAAGTCATCCCTTGGTTTTCAATTGTCTCAGTTTTCACCGATTTTGGTTTTGTTTGGCAGCGGGGTGATGCTTTGGGTTTGTGGGCAGTCTTCCTATAATCGTCACTTTATTTGGTTTGTAGGTCTCACTGCTGGTATTCTTGGGTCATTCTGGATGCTACGTAGGTTAGTGCAGTTTTGCTTGCAGATAGGTCATCATAGGAGCATTGATAAACTCTGGGTGATGAGAAAAATATGGAGCTCAGATGCCGCTGCTGCCGCTGCCTTCAGAGTGCAGGTACTGTACTTCCCACCTCCAGGACTCAACTCGTTTTATTTAATATTTGCATCACTCTACATCCATAAGTACTTTTAGCAGTTTTTCCTGTGACTCACACCTCAGTATAAGAATTAATAATTGACTTTAATATTTATCAGTACAGTGGAACCCCGGTTAACGAACACCCCGGAAATCGTATAACTATTTAAGTATAATAATATTGTAAGTGCTTGTGGAAGTGTATTTTTGGGGGTCTGAAATAGACTAACGTACGTGACATTATTTCTTAAGGAAGTAAATTCGTTTGGTAATGGCACTTGAGCAGGCTTCTGGAATGAATTTTTTTCGTTAACCGGGGGTCCACTGTACATTAGATAGTAGGGTATATTGAACTGACTGCTTTTCTTGTATTCATTTCAGGGATTTGTTTGGGTTACCACACATTGAAATTAGTGGAATGACCCTCAATCAAGCAATTGAAGCTCCACTGACAAATAGAGACACTGCTATTCTTTCGGGTAAATATGAAAAATGTTTGAAAAGATGCAGTACAGTTGAAGATTGAGCGATGATGTAGTAGCAATAGCTACTAGGTATACAATACACACACAACCCTCACATATAAAAAAGAGAGGAGCTTACGACAACCTGGATCATTTACAAAGTCACACTAACACAAAGGACAGGTGGAAGGGGTATTTATAGGCAGGCAGACAGGGGAGGGCACAAGAAAGTGGTGGAGGGATAATAATAGAGGTGGTAGTAGTAGTGGAGTCAGTCATTTTCTAGGAAGGAGCACTGCAATGAAGCTGGCGGCCCGCATAGGGTAAGGACAAGAACAATGACACACAGGGGGAAAAAATGAAAATAATGAAAAAATAAAGAAGGACAAATACAAGGCAAAAGAAAAAGAAAAGAAAGAAAACCCAGAGAAGAAAGAGAAGGGGTGAGAGATAGAAGGGGAAGGAATCAGGTTAAGTCACGGGTGTTCTGAAGTTTGGATCATTTAACAATGTACGTAATGAGAAAGGAAAGCATCTACAGAGACAAAGCCAGGGCTAAGATTCATACAGGGAAAGTTGTGTATAAGGCAGGATTCAACAAGATGGCGACTGTGAAAGTTGGACATAGGGTAGACAGTTTTAGCAGAGGACCAATCAATAGGATGACTGTGGTGTCTGACATGACAGAAAAGAGCATTATTAGTGTCGGCAAGCCTAACACTATTTTTGTGCTCCCTAAGTCCGCAGGTAAGCGTCTTATTCTTTCTAACTTTTTTAATGTTCTTCCTTCTTTTAAACCCCTCTTTCGTTCTTATGAGGCTGCTCTTATTGCCACCAGGCGTCGTAAGAATCAGCTTCGCTTTCTACGTGACAGTCTTGCTGAGCAGGTTCTACCCCCTTCCTTCTCCCATTTCCTGAAACCCAACCCACTGGCACTCCCTTTCCTGATCATGCCCGTCTCCTACTCCAACAGCTCATTATTTCTACTAAGTCTCAGGTTGAAGATGCCTTCTTTACTCTCCGTCAGCATCAACATGCTCTCTTTGCTTCTCTTCCACAAGATCTCTGTAACCTTCTCCCTACCGTTGCTTTTGACACTGCTCGCCTGAATTCACAAATGCATTCTTCTAAACTACAGAACAAACTTCAACGTCTCATCTCAGATAGCCCTTGGTCCAAATTCTCCCTTACCAACTGTGTTACTAATCTGTGTTCTGTCACACTCTCCCAACATGAGCTTGAACTGCTTGGTTTTGGTCTTTCCTTTGCCACTTCACCTACCCCTCGCGCAGGTATTGACATGATTAGCTCTTTTGATTCTTTTCGCCAGTCTCGCTCTCGTAATAATAATCTTCCTGATTTATCTACTTTTTGTGGCGCTCTCTTTCCTACTCTTGATAGCCTGTTTTCTAAGAACCATCACCTTCCTCGCCGGTATCAACTTGCCCTTTCTTCTCTTAAATCCAACGCTAACATTGTCATATTCTCTTTTGACAAAGGTAATTCGGTAGTTATCCTTGATCGAGAGGATTACCTCCGTAAAGCCAATGTCTTACTCTCTGACTCACCTACCTACACTCCTCTCGTTTCCAACCCTCTTGATCGCATCAAGAGAACTTTCAACAAGAAACTTAAGACTCTCTCCGACCTCTGTCCTTCTGACTTTAACCTTGTTCAACGTTTTCGTGTCATCTGTCCCTCTCTGCCCTATTTCTATGACCTTCCCAAAACTCACAAACCTGATATTCCTCTGCGTCCCATCATATCTTCTAGAGGTTCTGTCTCTTATTCTCTTGCTTCTTGGCTAGCCAAAACCCTCACTCCCTTTCTTGGTACTTTTTCTCCTGCCCACCTTCGTCACTCTCAAGACTTCATCGAACGGGTTCGCTCTCTCCCGACCTGTAAGATGCTTAGTTTTGATGTCAAATCCCTCTTCAATAATGTCCCTCTGGATGATGATCTTAATTTTCTCAGAGAGAAGGCCAGTGAAGGGTTACTTCACCTCCCTATACCTACTGATGTCTTTCTTGATCTTATCCGCCTTTGTGTGGACTCTAATTCCTTTTCTTTTCAAGATAAATATTATTCTCAAATCTTTGGTGTCGCTATGGGCTCTCCTCTATCTCCTGTTCTTGCTAATCTTTACATGGAATACTTCGAGACTGTTCTTTCCACTATTGATGTACGTCCTTCACTCTGGCTCCGCTATGTAGATGACATCTTTGCTCTTTGGCCTCATGACTCAAGTCTCTTCCAACCATTTCTTGATGCTCTTAATAATCTTGCCCCTTCCATTAAGTTTAAACCCGATTGTAAATCTAATTCTTTGCTTCCTTTCCTTGATGCTCATGTCCACCGCTCAGTTACAGGTTTTGCCTTTTCCGTGTACCGCAAGCCTATGCACAGTGGCATGTACATTCACTACTTTTCTTATCATGCATCCTCTGTCAAGAAAAGTGTTCTTATCTCCCTCTTTCTCTGTGCTCTCCGCATTTGTGCTCCTCAGTTCCTTGAAGCAGAAATTTCCACTCTTCATAATTCATTTTCCCGCCTTGGCTACCCTTCCCATTTCATAGACTCTGCTTTCTCTCATGCCAAACAGACTTTCTTCTCTCCTAAACCCTCTACTCCTGGGAACTCTCCTGTCCTCTGCCTTCCCTACATCTCTGGTCTCTCTAATCTCAACAACTCTCTCCGTTCCTTAGACATCAAACTTACCTTTCGCCAGACCAACACTCTTCACACTAATCTAGTTCATACCTCCCCTCCCTCTATAGATTCTAATGGTGTCTACTCTATTTCTTGCTCCTCCTGTCCTCTTCAGTACAGTGGTACCCCGGTTTACGATATTTTTTCGTTCCAGAATTCTCTTCAAGTGCCATTACCAAACGAATTTATCCCCATAAGAAATAATGTAAAATAGACTAGTCCTTTTAGACCCCCAAAAATACCCTTACAAAAGCATTTAAAAAAATAAACTTACATAAAAGGGCGAGTTTGGAGACCATCGTAAACCGGGGTACCACTGTACTTTGGAGAAACTGGCCGATCTCTTTCTGACAGACTTAGGGAGCACAAAAATAGTGTTAGGCTTTTTTTTTTTTTTTTTTTTTTTTTTTTTATAATTTATGTTAAGCGCTAAACCTATTTGGGTTATTCAGCGCAATACTTTGTGGAGGTTTGATCCTCCGTCTGCTTGGCGCGAGACAGACACGCTCTCTATTTGTAGATTGGTTATTTTGACTCACAAAATCGTAATGGCACACTTTTGTTTTTCACGGTTTGTTGGCAGGCATTGGCTTTCACCATTAATTTTTATATATTAATTTCTGGATGTCTAGTTGTCCAATAGAGAATTCAATACTTATATTTGTATGGTTTCCATGGCTATCAACAAGAGTAAAGCTGTGTTCCTGTGTTAGGATCAACCTTGTGCTCAGTCACTTGTAATCTGCAGAGACACTAGTAAGTGATTCAGTAGTGAAATGAGACATACTAGAAAGCGACAGTAGAGGTGAAGTGACACACACTAGAAGGCGACAGTAGAGGTGAAGTGACACACACTAGAAGGCGACAGCAGAGGTGAAGTGACACACACTAGAAGGCGACAGTAAAGGTGAAGTGAGACACACTACAGGACAACATAGTAGTGATGAAGTGAGAGACAAATGAATGACAATTACAGCTCTAGTGTTTTCCATGAATTACAGTAGGGCCCCACTTTTACAGCAGGTTAGGTTCCAGGCTACTGCCGGAAAGCGGACTTCGCATTTATATGCATTTATAAATGCATATAAATGCCAGATAAGTTTACACTAACATATATTAAGTTAGCAATAGAACTAGGCATTAAAAACCTATGCACTGTCTTTGTTATGACTTTTTGCCTTTAACCCTTAAACTGTCCACACGTAGATATACGTTCACTCGCGTAGCTGACCGAGTATTTTGAGAAAAAAATAAATTGTTCTTTTTCTTTAAAATGAAGAGTGGATTTTGTTTGTCATTCCCAAATTTTGTAATACTACACACACTGAGTGCACAGACCCATTTTCTAATCTCTAGGCAACTCAGGCTTTTCGTGGCAAGGTTAAAAGCATTTGAAAAAAACGTAGATCTACGTTCGGTCAGCTATGCGAGTGAACATATATCTACGTGTGGACAGTTTAAGGGTTAAGTTAGATAGAAAAAAATATATTGTGCCAAATTTTAGGTGTCACAAAACTTTCTTATTTCTACAAAATTGGGAAGATGTACAATGCTCTAGTTAACATCAGATGAAAGATAAAGGCTATATAATTGTTAATACAATCCTTTTTAGCGAAAATGTCAGTATATTCCAATATAAAAAATGTTGAAGTTAGTGATTTTTTTGTTTTTATTTTTTTGTGGGAAAAAAATCAATAAAAACAAAGCTGTAAAAGATGTCGGAAATCCTCTATAAGTGGTTGTAGAGCCATCATTACTCAATAATGTGTGCAAAAATTATGACAATCCTATTAATACTTTTCGCAAAATATGGCACACAATGTCAATAACTTATTTCTGAGTTATTAATATATTTTTTTCTGTAAAACTCTATGGATATGGCGCGCTAAATCTTGTTGAAGCCACTGAGGCTATCATGAGTCGCTACACTTGAATGGAGGTATCTGTGAACTCAACGCTTCTTAAGAGCGACACGAAGTAGCTCTTTGAGTATTTTAAGGTTAGGCCACTGGTTCACATCCATGGACAATGCTTGCTGGACCCAGACTCGCAGGTCACAATAATGAAACATGTCCAAATAGGTAATGAGGCGGGCAACGCTGAAGCAGTCAGCTTCAGCGGTTGCAGGTTCGTTCCTGAGGACCTCAGGTGGAATGTGGTGGGCCTGGGCCCCCTCAGCAAACTTAAGTTTGTAGCCAAGAGGAACAGAAAGTCCATAGTCGATGATGGTCACAAGGAGTCCCTCAGGTGTGCGCTTTATACAGATGTTATTGGCTTTGAGGTCGATGTGACTCCAGCCACGAGAGTGAATATCACTTAAAATACTACACACCTATGAGAGGACTTCCAAGTTCTCGAGATGGCTCAATGCATGTTTTTTTGTAAGGTCCTCCAAGGTTTCACCGGCATATTCTGTCACTAAGGTCAAATATTCGGGACACACTGCTATTATCTTTTGCACTCCCTGGATATACCGAAGGGCGTGAAGGGCACGCATCTCTTGTACTAAAGAGCTGAGACACATGGATGTATCTTGGCAAGATTTTGTTACCCAGTGTGAAGAGGATACAGAAGACAGATAACATGTGCCATAAGAACCTGATCCAAGCAGCTTACAGCTTTCGCTGTTAAACAAAAAGTTGTGCATAAGAGGTCCAAAAACATTGAACTCGAATTATCTGCACATACCTCGCAGACACTCAACAGACTTTTTCTGTGGGACAGGCTTCGTTTGCTCACATTTAGAAACATTATATTCAGGATGCACCCGTGAACGTTTCCAAGAGTCCTTTCTATATTCGTGTATGGACTCCTACCGCACTCTTTTCATTTTTTTCCGATTCCCCTCACTGGAGTTCTGGCCAGCCATCTTAAATCAGTTGCAATTAGATAAACAACTATAGAAGAACAAAGTTATAAGTTACTAATTATATACAAGAAGAAGAGAAGATACAAATAATGTTCTTATAGAGTATATACTTGAATGTAGTTAAGTTAGAATGTAGTAGTGAAACCAGAGTGTATTAGTGGTAGTTGAGTGTAATGGTGATAAATAGTTAAGTGTAGTAGTTACAGGTGAGAATAGTGGTGGTAGTTGAGTGTATTAGTGGTAGTTGAGTGTAGTGGTGTGAGTTGAGTGTAGTGGTAGTAGTTGAATGTACTGGTGGTAGTTGAGTGTATTAGTAGTAGTTGAGTGTAGTGGTTGTAGTTTAGTATAATAGTGGTAATTGAGTATAGTGGTGGTATATGAGTGTAGTAGTGGTAGTTGAGTATAATGGTGGTAGTTGAATGTACTGGTGGTAGTTAAGTGTAGTGGTAGTAGTTTAGTATAATAGTGGTAGTTGAGTGTAGTGGTGGTAGTTAGGTATAGTTGTGGTAGTTGAGTGTAGTGGTGGTAGTTAATATAGTAGTGGTAGTTAAGTGTAGTGGTAGTTAAGTGTAGTAGTGGTAGGTAAGTGTAGTGGTAATAGTTGTGTATAGTAGTGGTAGTTGAGTGTAGTGGTGGTTGTTTAGTAGTGGTAGTTGAGTATAGTAGTGGTAGTTAGGTATAGTAGTGCTAGTTTAGTGTAGTGGCGGTAATTGTGTATAGTAGTGGTAGTTGTGTATAGTGGTGGTTGTTTATTGATGGTAGTTGAGTACAGTGGTGATAGTTGAATGTACTGGTGGTATTTGAGTGTAGTGGTGGGAGTTTAGTATAATAGTGGTAATTGAGTACAGTGGTAGTAGTTGATTATAGTAGTGGTAGAGTGTAGTGGTGGTAGCTGAGTATAGTAGTGGTAATTGAGTATAGTGGTAGTAGTTGAGTATAGTAGTGGTAGTTGAGTGTAGTGATAGTTGAGTGTAGTGGTGGTAGTTGAGTATAGTAGTGGTAGTTAAGTGTAGTGGTGGTAGTTGACTATATTAGTGGTAGTTTAGTGTAGTAGTGGTAGTTGAGTATAGTAGTGGTAATTGAGTATAGTAGTGGTAGTTGAGTGTGTGTTGCGACCTCTGGAAAGGACTAAATAAATATTTTGTGTACATGGCTTTTTCATATAATTTTTATATATATTTTTTAACACATTAGCGTTTCCCACCAAGGTATTGTGAGCCGAAAAAAAAGAAGAACTTTAATCATCATTCTCTCCATCACTGTCTTGCCAGATCCATGCTTAAACTGCAAATAAAAAAAACAATGTATCTTCACTCCTCCTTCAGAGTGTAGACGCTGTACCTCCCATCTTCAGGACTCGGGTCCAACTAACCAGTTTCCCTGAATCTCTTTATAAATGTTACTTTGCTCGCACTCCAACAGCACGTCGAGTAATAATTCGACTCCACCCATTCCTATCTAACATGCTAACGCATGCTTGCTGGAAGTCCAAACCCTTTACCCCTTCCCTCCAACATTTTCTAGGATGACCCCTACCCTGCCTTCTTTCCACCTCAACAATCCATCATCTGCCATTTGGATAATGCTTTTGGAAAGTCTACCCCTCTTTCTGATCTCCAGTCAACAGATTCTTTGCATTATATTCACACTGCATATTGACCTCAGACAAATCACTGCCTTCTCCTTGTTGCAACATTCACCACCCATCCTTCTCTCCCATATAAGAGTGTTGGTACCACTATGCTTCCATATGTTCCCTCTTTGCTTCCATGGATAACGTTCTTTGTCTCCACAGACTCCTTGGTGCTCCACTCATCTTTTTCCCCTTGTCAATTCTATGATTCACTTCGTCTTTCATAGACCCATCTGCTGACAAGTCCACTCCCAAGTATCACCCAAGTATCATGATACTGGCATGTGTCTAATCTCGTTAAGTAAGGATGTTATATTCCCTTCCTCCATATCATATCCTCCAGTCTTTCATTACCTATTTTGTTTTACCCTCATCACCTTCCTCTTTCCTACACTCACTTATAATGTCCTTCCTTTACATACCCTTCCAAACTCGTTCACCAACCTATGCAACTTCTCTTCAGCATAAAGCTTCTGTCACAACTCCCACTTTGTGTTAGATTCTTTATCTTTTAATCCCACGCATGAAGGGAGGTGGGAAGCGTGAAGGGAGGGGGGAAGCATGATGGGAGGGGGAAGCATGAAGGGAGGTGAGAAGTATGAAGGTAGGTGGGAAGTATGAAGGGAGGTGGGAAGCATGGAGGGGGGAAGTATGAAGGGAGGTGGGAAGTATGAAGGGAGGTGGGAAGCATTGAGGGGGGAAGTATGAAGGGGGGTGAAGCATGAAGGAGGTGGGAAGCATGATGGGAGGGGAAGCATGAAGGAGGGTGAAGCATGATGGGAGGGAAGCATGAAGGGAGGGGTGAAGCATGAAGGGAGGGTGAAGCATGAAGGGAGGTGGGAAGCGTGAAGTGAGGGGGAAGCATGATGGGAGGGGGGAAGCATGAAGGGAGGTGGGAAGCGTGAAGGGAGGGGGGAAGCATGATGGGAGGGGGAAGCATGAAGGGAGGTGAGAAGTATGAAGGTAGGTGGGAAGTATGAAGGGAGGTGGAAGTATGAAGGGAGGTGGGAAGTATGAAGGTAGGTGGGAAGTATGAAGGGAGGTGGGAAGTATGAAGGTAGGTGAGAAGTATGAAGGTAGGTGAGAAGTATGAAGGGAGGTGAGAAGTATGAAGGAGGTGGGAAGTATGAAGGAGGTGGGAAGTATGAACGTAGGTGGGAAGCATGAAGGTAGGTGAGAAGTATGAAGGGAGGTGGGAAGTATGAAGGGAGGTGGGAAGCATGAAGGTAGGTGAGAAGTATGAAGGGAGGTGGGAAGTATGAAGGGAGGTGGGAAGCATGAAGGTAGGTGGGAAGCATGAAGGTAGGTGAGAAGTATGAAGGGAGGTGGGAAGTATGAAGGTAGGTGGGAAGCATGAAGGTAGGTGAGAAGTATGAAGGTAGGTGAGAAGTATGAAGGGAGGTGGGAAGCATGAAGGTAGGTGGGAAGCATGAAGGTAGGTGAGAAGTATGAAGGGAGGTGGGAAGCATTGTGATGTAGTCAGTGTGCTTTGAGGTCTACCTAAGCAGCCACACCTGCCGTTCGGATTAAGGCTCAGGTCTTTTGTCTTGAACTAGCGTCAGGTTTCGGCGTCAGGTCAAAGCACATGGTGCACTCCTCATTGGGGGGATGCTTGGAGGACTATATAAGGCCGAGGAAACAACTAGAAAGGAGAGATTCTGGCGGAGCTCTGGCCTGTGTGCGGAGCTCTGGGCTGGAGAGATTCTGGCGGAGCTCTGGCCTGTGTGTGGAGCTCTGGGCTGGAGACATTCTGGCGGAGCTCTGGCCTGTGTGCAGAGCTCTGGGCACGAGATTCTAGCAGAGCGGCTGTCGGTGTGCAGAGCTCTGGGAGAGAGCTGCTGTAGAGTCTCTGGAGGAGACTGTTGGAGACACTGGGCAGAGTTCTGTTGGAGCAGGTCTTGGGACCTGTGGCTAGAAGTGTGACTGAGTTCCTGTGGTGAACTGTCCTCTGAATTATATTGTAAGTTATATTCTGTTTCGTCAGTTGATTGTATTCCCTGTCTCCCTGCTTATATGTACAATCCCCATTTATCTAAACCCAATAAGTGTTCTCCTGTTCCAAAATATATTATTATACAAGGACTTAAATAAACTGTGTTTGAGTGGAATAGTAATATTCACTGTCCCCGTTATATTCTTATAATTCTTTATTCTTATACTTTTTATTTTATTATATTTTATTTTAGGTAGAGAGAGGGTGAGTAGTATGGTGGTAATGAGAGGTGATGGTGTAGTCACAGTGACCTCACATTACCTCCATTACCTCCTCGCTCCTGTCACCTCACCTCTCCTACCTACTCACTCCCTCCCTTTACTCCTATTCCCCGATTATCCCTTATTTCCATACCCCCTACATGACATGGTGTCTAAGCGGTGGTGGTTCTTATTATTTTTATAGTGGAACCAGTCCCATGTGCTTTGACTGCTCGGTTATATTTGTGTTATGCTACCATTTGCTACCATATTTTTGTGTGTGTGTGTAAAGTTCAAGTAAATATCTGTGTGATATTATAATCAAGGGACCTAAGCTGACCCTTTTTGACCGCGGTCTGAGATGTTGGTTGTAATATTATATTTGGTGGAGTTGTGTGTTGGGTTGGGATAAATGGTGGAGGTTATAAGTGTTTGGGTGAGACTTTGGGGAAGCAATTACTGGCCGAAACTGAATATTTACAGAGAACGAGAAGTCACCAGTCACCCAGCCCGCCTTGGAAGAATCATCCACAACTGTCACCCATTGAAGAGCTGGCTCTCATGGTCCCCAGCTGATGTGTCCAGTCACCCAGCTGATGTGCCCAGTCATCCAGCTGATGTGCTCCAGTTGCTGTATTGCTGCCCTGGTCTGTCATCCATTGTATGGGTGTCACCCACCCTGTGACCATCACCCACTGACCGCAAGTTACCCGCAGTTGCCAGGGATGAGTGACCGCACCTCTGGTAATGACCAGAAGTGACCTCACCTCACCTCACCTTGAGCATCTGACCCTAGCCTGCTACGCTAATGTCCGCGGCTTATGATGCTGCAGTTTACTGAGACCAGGGTGTCTGATGCTGTCTGCTATGCTGATACTGGCTGTGCTGCTGCCTGCCATGCTGTGACGCTGAGATGCTGTGGTCGTGCTGTGATGGTGTGGCCGTGCTGCATGCTGGGGCCGCTGCGATGCTGGGGCCGTGCTGCATGCTGGGGCCGTGCTGCGTCTGGGGCCAGGCTGCGTGCTGGGGCGTGCTCGTGCTGGGGCCGTCTGCGATGCTGGGGCCGTGCTGCGTGCTGGGGCGTGCTCGTCTATGCCATGCTGCGTGCGGGCCGTGCTGCGATGCTATGGCCGTGCTGCGATGTTGTGCCGTGCTGCGATGCTGTGGCGGTGCTGTGATGCCGCGTGCTGCCTAGCTCAGGAGGAGATGATAGCTGTGATGCTACAGTGGTGTATGAGAGATTCTGTCTGGTGTGCCAGGACAGGAAATCTACTATGAAGGAGCTGCCATCTTCGAGATGTGGAAGGCGCGAGCCGTGGGATGGACTCCAGCTGCTGGGACCAGCGTGCTGCCATGGGTGGTATGGAGGTGTATGCTGTCATGCTGGCCACCCTGTAAGACCAGTATGGGATGTCCCTGCCAGCCATGAGAGACAATTAAGAGTGTGAGATGTTCCCAGCCTACTTTGACTTGCCAGAGTTTGTTTACCTGTGTGGAATAAGGTGACCTGGAAACGGTCAAGTGATCATGTTTACCTTGTTTTATGAGCCAGTGAATCTAGTAGTGGCATAGGATAATGGTGGGTCTTAGCTGCGATGTTGCCCTATCTCGATTTTCAGATGTTGAAGTGTGTATGTGAAGTGTGTTGAACATGCGACCTTGGTGGTCGTGATGTGGTCCAGTTGCAGTTACTGAAAGAATGCAACCCGTTGGAGCAGTTTTCCACGCAAAGAAGCCTAGAGAGGTTTGGCCCAATGGTTAACGCATGAGGGTGACTAGCACGGCTAGTGCATTTCTAGTAGAAGTAGGGAAGGCACTGGAGCCAGATATTTAGTTTTAAGGAGAAATGACGGGTAAGGAGGCTTTGCACCAGAGAGCAACTGTTATGCTCGGTCACCTGCGAGTGTACTGATTATGCTGCCTTGATGTAGTTGAGAAGGCGAGGAAATATATGTAATTGTATTATGTTAGGTGTAATTTTGTCTTTGTATTGTAATATAATTAAGGGTTTAGGATTAAAATAGTCTAATAACTTAGGACAAATTGTCCTAGTTCTCAGATATTTTAAAGTGGGGGACAAAGGGGGATGTGATGTAGTCAGTGTGCTTGAGGTCTACCTAAGCAGCCACACCTGCCGTTCGGATTAAGGCTCAGGTCTTTTGTCTTGAACTAGCGTCAGGTGGCTCAGGTCAAAGCACATGGTGCACTCCTATTGGGATGCTGAGGACTATTAAGGCCAGAAACAACTAGAAAGGAGATTCTGGCGGAGCTCTGGCCTGTGTGTGGAGCTCTGGGCTGGAGACATTCTAGCGGAGCTCTGGGCACGAGATTCTAGCAGAGCGGCTGCCGGTGTGCAGAGCTCTGAGAGAGAGCTGCTGTAGAGTCTCTGGAGGAGACTGTTGGAGAACACTGGGCAGAGTTCTGCTGGAGCAGGTCTTGGGACCTGTGGCTAGAAGTGTGACTGAGTTCCTGTGGTGAACTGTCCTCTGAACTATATTGTAAGTTATATTCTGTTTCTAGTTGATTGTATTCCCTGTCTCCCTGCTTATATGTACAATCCCCATTTATCTAAACTCAATAGTGTTCTCCTGTTCCAAATATATTATTATACAAGGACTTAAATAAACTGTTTAGGGAATAGAATATTCACTGTCCCCGTTATATTCTTATTACTCTTTATTCTTATACTTTATTTTATTATATTTTATTTTAGGTGAGAGAGGGTGAGTAGTGTGGTGGTAAAGAGAGGTGATGGTTTAGGACCAGTGACCTCACATTACCTCCGCTCTGTCAACCTCACCTCTCCTGCCTCTCACTCCCTACCTTACCCCTATTCCCGATTATCCCTTATTCCATAACCCCCTACATGACAGCATGAAGGTAGGTGGGAAATATGAAAGGGAGGTGGGAAATATGAAGGGAGGTGGAAGTATGAAGGTAGGTGGGAAGCATGAAGGTAGGTAGAAGATGAAGGTAGGTGAGAAATGATAGGAGGTGGAACATTGAAATAGGTGGAAGCATGAAGGTAGGGGAGAAGTATGAAGGAGGTGGAAGCATGAAGGTAGGTAGAAGATGAAGGTAGGTGAGAAGATGAAGGAGGTGGAAGTATGAAGGTAGGTTGAAGCAATGAAGGGAGGTTGGGAAAGATGAAGGTAGGTGAGAACATGAAGGAGGTGGGAAGTATGAAGGATTTGGGGAAACATGAAGGTAGGTGAGAAATATGAAGGGAGGTGAAAGATGAAGGGGGGTGGGAAGATGAAGGTAGGTGAGAAGTATGAAGGATGTGGGAGATGAAGGGAGGTGGGGAAACATGAAGAGAGGTGAGAATATGAAGTAGGTGAGAAGTATGAAGGAGGTGGGAAGCTTTAAGGGGGGTGGAAGTATGAAGGGAAGTAGAAGTATGAAGGAGGTGGGAAGCATGAAGGGAGGTGGAAGATGAAGGAGGTGAGAAGTATGAAGGAGGTGAGAAGTATGAAGGGAGGTGGAAAATTAAAGTAAAAAGAAAGGGAGGGGAGAATATGAAGGAGGTGGGGAACATGAAGGGGTTGGGAAGCATGAAGGGGGTGAAATATGAAAAGGGGGAAGATGAAAAGAAAAGGGGAAGGGAATATGAAGGGGAGGTGGGGAAATGAAGGAGGGGGGAAGATGAAGGAGGTTGAAGATGAAGGGGGTGGGAACAAATTGGGTGGAAGAATGAGGGGGGAAGCATGAAAGGGTGGGAAATGAAAAGGGGGAAAGATAAAAAGGGAGGGGGAAAATATGAAGGGATTGGGGAAAAAAACAAATATGGAATATGAAGGAGGGGGAAGCATGAAGGGGGGGAAAGTATGAAGGGGGGTGGGGGAAACATGAAGGAGGGGGGAAGCATGAAATAGGGGGAATATAAGGGGGGTGGGAAGATGAAGGAGGGGGAATATAAGGGGGTTTTAAAAATAAGGGGGTAAAAATGAAGGATAGAAGTATGAAGGATTGGGGAAACAGAAAGGGGGGTGGGAAAACATGAGGAAAGGGGGGAGAGAAAGGAGGGGGGGCAAAGGGAGGTGGGGAAACATGAAAAGGAGGGGGGAAGCATGA
>WNWK01017032.1:0-43378 GCA_009830355.1 Cherax destructor
TGACTACCCTTTTGGACGGGCTCAGGGGTCCAAAAAAGTGGCCGGCGTCTACAGTTGTTGTCTGGGCGAGGTTTGGGTTCGTTTTGTGGGGTTTTCTGCAAGAAGGAGTTTGAAGCCGAGTGTTCTTTAAAAATTTTAAGTTGTGGTTACCCTGATCTGGGAAAAATAAATTTTCAGGGGGGTTAGTATGAAAAAGAGTATTTGTGGTTCAGGGAAAGAATTGGGTTTAAGAGGCAGAGGGAGGGTAGGCCTTAGAGGCAGGTGAGGACGGTAGGGGGGGGAAGGAGGGGGGGAGGGGGGGGAAGACATGAAGGGTAAAAATGAATAAAATTGTGGGGTGACATATGGCCAAATCTTTAGACAAGTACATGTGAAGTAGTAGACACGCGTACTTGCCCTATTACATTAAAGTTTGCTTGTGAGTCTGTCACTGGAGGTGCAGGACACGAGGAGGTGAACTTGTCGATGGGGCACTGTTGTCCTGAGAGGACAAATGGCTGTGAGGGCAAGGGGAGGCAACACTGGCTGTGAGGGGAGGAGAGGCAAACTGGCTGTGAGTGGCGAGGAGAGGCAACACTGGCTGATAGCTTGGAGACTACAGGGAGCAACAGGGGGCAAGGAAGGCTTCCGCCCTTTGGGAGGCAGCCCGACGCACCAAACATGATGGTGAAGATGAAGACGAAGGTCCAGAGCACCACTCTAATGGAAAAGTCACTCACAAACACTGGGGAATTTGAGGCGAAATCGAGATGCACAGGCGAGACGTTGGATGGGGGGATGAGAGTGTGATCGTGTGTGTGTGCGGGGGATCACGGATGCTGGGGTAGATGTGGTTGGGGGTGGGTCACTGGGTTTCTGGGGAGATCTTGGGTGCAAACAGTGCTTGCTGGGGAGATTAGTGACTGCTGAGGTAGATCAGTGGGGGTTTTAAAAATCATCGAATTCTGGGGTAGATCATTGGATGCTGGGGTAGATCATTGGGATGCTGGGGTAAATCAGTGCTTGGGGGGAGTTTTGGAGCGGGGTGATTAGTGACGGGAGGTAGACAGGGATGCTAGGGTAGATCACTGATGCCACGGGGATCCAGTGACTGCGGGGGTAGGCAGTGACTCGGGGAAACCAGTGACGTGGGGTAGATCAGTGGATGGTGAGGTAAAAAATTTACTGCTGGGGTCAAATCTGAATAGGGTTTGTTAGTGGCGTTCCAAAAGGATCGGTTTTGGGCCCATTGTTAGAAAAATAAACACATAAGCAGTAAAGGGACCCTTTTTTCAATTTTTCGCCCACGCAGGGGGTTTTATGAATCATAGACAGATCTACCTGAAAATGAGTAACAGAATATATATAGGATATAGTCAGGTGGAGAATGCTGGGTCAGGGGGAAAAAGCTGCAGGGCAGTCTAAAAGTGGTGTGTTTAAAACCTTGTGTGATTTAAAGGACCTGCAGTGTTCCATTTTTGAGTTCTAGGTGGGAAGCGTTGGGTTTCTTGGCAATGGGTTCACTATTTTGAGCCTTGTTCTGGTTGGGAAGTTGTTGGATAACAGATGAGGATGATTCTAGGATTCTTGGGTTTTTGGTTTGTTTTTCTGGCGATGAGTTTTGGGTTTCTGTAGTTGATTAAATGGTTTTTATTTGGGGAAACCGGCATTTTTTGAGCCCCAGATCTGCCGCGAGGTGTTCTGAAATGCGTTTGGGGGTCTCTGGATTTTTTCCCGACGAAATTTGCTGCAGCCATTAAAAGGGATTGTGTAATTTCCTGCAGTGGATTGAAGTTTGTCCTGTCTATTACTGGAAATGTCCTTAATGGTGGTGGATGTGGAGGTGGATATGGAATGAGGTATTAAAAAATGTTGGGAAAACTTTTTTAAATAGTTGGGGGAAAATTTTGATTCTTTTTCTGGTGTTTTTGGGGTGTTTAGAGAATCCGTCGTCCATCTCAATAAGGGAGAATAGTGAATTTAAAAAAACTTTTAATGGGGGGCATTCTTTTCGAATCCCTGCAATTCGATGCGCCAGAAAAAAAACCTATTTAAATTTTTGGGGTGAGTAGAAAAAGATCTTTATTTTTGGTTTTTGGGTTTAAAAAAATTATGGCACTTCGGGGGAACATCAAAAAAGGAAGGTGTTTTCACTCTTCTTTAGAAACTGGTTGATGGGTCAACCTGGTTTAGTTTGTTGGGTTTAACTTTAAGCTCGGGATTTGTGAAATGTCTAACAAATGGAGCCCCGGCCCTCTCCCTTACACTAAAGAAGTCCAAACTCCCTCTCCTTGATGTTCTTTTCAAAGCTGAAACCCATTTTTTAACCCTTGTTTTAGGGGGAGGGGGACGTGGAGCCTTCAGATCATTAATTTCCCGCCAACACCACTCCCAAAAAAAGTTAAATTCTTCCCAAAACCCGGTTCATCCAACATTTCTAAATGTAATAAATTAGTAGAATTTTGATAAATTTTTAAAAAAGGAAAAAAAACAAATTACTTTTTTTGTGAACGCTTCCCTTTTTTTGCCGTTGGGTTGAAAAAACTCCGGGGAAAGGCGGCCAAAAATGTTTTGTTCATTTTTTTTTCAACTTATGTGTTTTTTTTTCCCGTCAGTATTTTTATAATTTATTTCCCCGGCCCATTGTTCATAATTTAATAAATGACCTTGATGATACAAAATAGGCCAAGATTCATTCTGGGGGGATACCAGTGAACTCCAAGGAGGACAAATTAATGTCTTGGTCTGAAAAGTGGCAGATGAAATTCAATGTGGGCAAGTGTAAGGTGTCCTTGGGAATGAAAATATCCCCCGAATTTATAAACTAGGTGAATAGAGGTTGACATACAGTATTTAAAAGACTTGGGGGTCATGGTAAAAAACTAAAGCCAAGACAAAGTGCCTAAGGGGCAATAAGGCTAAAGATTACTAGGGTTTATTTTAAGAAGTAAAGCAAAGAAGTCCAAAAGTTATTTTCAGATATATACTAGAGTATAAATAGATAAACGATGGATACATTCTGCTTGTTGACTCTGCCCGTGGGCCCAGCAGCCTGACTTCGGTTTTCAGTCTCCTTACGATCCCCGTTAGGGGAATTTACCTGACCCACGATGGCTCCCCGGTGAAGATCAAGGCTAAACTTTCAACCATGATGCCCCAAAACTTTCCCTTGCTACACCCTTAAAAACAATTTGCAATTGAAATTTCCGGAATTAAACCCTTTATGAAGCCCTTTCACATTCATCAATGATGAGGAAGCAGAAAAGTCCTCTCACCCCTCTATCAAGACCCTTGATGATCAAGGATTTGTTCTCTTAACATCACCTTTTTGCGAGCAAAACGATCCGTGTTTATGAAAAGGTTTGACAAACTCCACCTCCATGACTACCGAAAAAATCAAGAAACAATTGAAGTCTCAACGACGGGCTGAATTAGAAGCTGTAATCAAGACCCCCAACCATAAATTGAAAATCACGAAGGTGCATGGCTACCAGAGCTCCTCGATGGTCTAGCTGTCCCATACTACACCCCCGGTCAACTGGAACCAAACGTTTCGCAAATTTCACCCTGCTGGACATGCATTCTACAGTCATTCTACCCGACCCATAAAAAACAAGAAGATATGTTCCTGTTACAAAATGACACGATTTTAAAGAATAGACATCTCCAGTGAACCCAGGGGGATAGCCCTTCAATCCAGCCTGTTACTGGGCTTTTGTAAAAAGCAAACCCGGTCCATATCCAACATATTTTCTTGGGGATTAACGATAGGGTACAAACCCAAACCCAGATATATTTAAAAGGTTTATTAACAAAGGAGAAAATCTAGGGTAGAAAAGTAAATCAAATATAAAGATATTAATTAAGATATCAATTAGAGGTTAATTGGGAGGTTGCTCCTACACTGCTCTCATATACAAAATGTTTGGCTGGGGGACATATACCCAAAAACAAAGTACCATCAGGTACAATGTCAGTAAGTACAATAAAAAGATATATGCAAATAAGAATATATGTGGGGTTTGAGTGAGCTCCAGGTAACAAGACTCGACTCAACCAGTGTCCGACTGAATTTCCCTCATAAGCTAGCTCTTCTAACAAACTGACAATCAGAACAGTTTGAGGACAAGAAAAATGCCCAAACCCATAACAGCAATATAAAGGAAAGCAACAAGCGTCGGGAACAAGGAGATAGACAATCGCCCCAAAGGGGGGGACCATAAATAGATCCTCCAAACAGTCACAAATCTCCTTTCTACTGAAGCAGGTTAAGCATAAAAATAAACTGTGAGGGGAAAGATCCCTTTCCCTGAATTAGGTCGGGAGCTGTAGCAAGGCCTGAGTTATCAAAGAGTGTAAAGTGACACAAACCCAAAAAAAATGTCGAAAATCACTGTCTAGTTATCCTCTGTGAACAATTACACAAAAATCTGAGAAGTTGTTTCGTCTCACCACGGAATACATACCTACCACACAGAGTCTAAATGGCGAGAAAACAAGCAGAGACTGGAGAGGTAATGTCTCAACGAGTCCAGCTGCGTAGTGCTGTCGAGGGGAGGAGCAGCCACCCCCCTCAGGTGGGGAATTGCCCCCCAAAACCAAGAGTGTCATAATTTATAATTTAAATAAACTAGCAAATAAATAAGGTCAAATAATAGTCCAATAATAGTATAAAGCAAATATTAACGTTTTAAATTTTATCGAGAATATCACAATATAAAATTATAGAAAATGGAAATAATTGAGGCCCATTCTGGGGTCGAAAACCCCCATCCATCACAAAAAACGGTCGCATGGGAGAAGTAGTAATGTTTTACAAAAAATTTTTCACAAGATCAACATTGGATTCTCATATGTGTCCATTTCAAAACACCCCCCCGTACTAGGGTAGTAAAAACTTCGTATATCCATAATCATTTATGTCCATACACTGATGGGGGGACATAACGTAGTGGCACGGGGCTGAAAAGTGGTGGCCAAGTAGTGATAACTCCCAAAAAGCCCCTTTTTGGCGATAGGAGACAAACATTCCACTCTAAACAGGGTAGGGAAGGGAAGAAAGGTACGGGACTGAGGAAGTTTGAGAGAATAAGGGGTAGAGAGGCGGAGGGAGCCCTGGGAGCTGTCTGCTCGGCAACAAGCATCTCCACCAAATGCTACACTCACAGCCTCAGCTTCTCTCCGTATCTCCTTCACAACACACCAACAAAATAAATCACACACTGTAGATACAGGGAAAAAATTATAATTGAATAAATACATAAATTTTTTGGGCAGTATTGAGTTTAGTTACACTTAATTAATAAAAGTAGCAAGTAACAAAGTAGTAATTGGGCAAAAAATTTATTAATTTAAATGTTGCAATAAAAATTTGGAGGGACATAGCATCAGCAATTACATTACATCGACCATGATATGTTTAATAATTATATAGTAATTTTGCTGAGACCCCACCCATTATCCTAGCTTTTTTATTTTCATGGTGTTAAAAAGGTGAGAGGTTTGGGGCAGAAAACCTTTATTTTAAAAAAGGAGAAGTGCCCAAAATATGTCGAAATGCTCAACGACCCCAGAGGCAAACCCTCTTTCTCAATAGTGGCATAGTTTTTCTGATGTTTGAGTTTAAAGGTAGCAAAAGGATGCAAAGGTCGTAGATGTGGATTTTGGGAGCAGCACCCACCTACTGCATAACCACTCATCTATATGCAGACAGAAGGGTAGGTTAAGTTGGGATTTTGAAAAACTGAGAGAGAAAGCGGTTTCAACTTGAAATATCAAACAATTTTGGGCCCGAGAACTGAACTTTTTACTGGTGAGCCAAAGAGGAGCACACTTGAGCAAATTTGGGCAAAACCGGGATAATAACCTGCCATACCCAGGAATCTTTGCACACCCTTCCTATCCTGTGGCACTGAAATGCAGCAATGAAACTTTAGCATCAATAGGAGCAACTTCACCTTGGCCTATAAAAACCCTAGATAGGTAATTTTGGGCTTAAAAAATTACACAGCCAAATTAACAGGAAATTATAATGCGTCATTTCCCAAAAAAAGCTCGAAATGCAAAGTTTTTCCCCTTTCGTCACTGTCAACACTAAATCGTAAAGATAGGTTTACCCGTCTAAGTCAGGTAAACTCGTTCATAATACGTTGAAATGACGAACAGCATTACACAACCCAAGGGGACAAATAGTTGAACAATCCATCTTGAAGGGGAAGGCAGATTTTTTTGAGCACGTTCAGTGGGACTTGATAAATCCTCGTAAAAATCTAAACTAAAAATACTGTGCTCCTGAAACACGATCAATCATGTCTATGCGGGGAAAGGATAACCATCAAAGGTGACAGAGTTCACTTTCCGAATCAGTAAAATCCTAAAACCCCCTCAGGCTTGGGCCAATAACGGTGAGGCCCATGGACTTTTACGGGCCCAAAACTCCGAGATAAAAAAAAGTCAACTTCTTCTCTCAATGCTCTTGTTTCTTTTGGGGACCTTCTTATGGCGATTGTTTAATAGGTGAGCTCCGGGACATCAACGTAAATTTTTCCCAGAGTACACTTTTTAAACATCACAAACAATTCGGGGTACGCAAAATCATGTTCTTACTTACTTGCTTTATAAATCAAGGTTATTTAAAAAATTATCTAGGAATGAAGGTCACTTTTTTTTTTTTAAATGCACATCTATCCCTCTAGAGAGCCCAGGCAGACTGACGTTTCCTTCCTGTGGTCTAAGAAGAATAGAAGCATGGGTAGAGGGCTAGCGGTATCCCCCGGTGATTATTGTGGTAACTTTTTTTGGGGATTTTCTTTCCCAGGCGTGCACAAAAAAACCCGTCACTAAGCTTCTTCACTACCCAGGGGACCATAAAACTGGCGAGAAGACCTGGTACAAGTTCTGTGCCATCACCTTATCTCCTGCTTTAAAAGAGCGAGAGACAGCACGTTTCCCAACTTTTTTTCACCCCTAGCCTGAGCTGAAACTAGGTTTTTAAAAACAAGCCCCGAGCAGCAGTTAAATGCTTCTAAAGAAGGTGATGTGCTTAATAAATGGGTTGATTTTCTGTCCACACGTTTTTCAAAAAGAAAAACCCCCATGTCCTTATTTTGCTCAAACGGACTAAACCCGGGGATTTCTTGCTCACTTTCTTTATAGCAAACAGAAGAAAAGGTACCCCCAAAAACCCCTAAAAAAAAGTTCAAATAGTTTTTCATCATAATTCAGTGTCTGATGAAATTTTAGAGCCCCTTTTGGGCTGGGGGGTGGTAATTTGAAATCTGATTTTATTCCTAGGGGGGGTAATGCTTCTCGAAAAATCTTGGGGGAAGTTGGATCCCTGATCCGACTGTATTCTTAAATAACCTGGGGGTTTTATCAATCCCCCGACAAAGCAGAGCATTATTTTTTCAAAAGGGATGGCTTAGGGTGGGGTGTGCATCCATTATTGTAAACGGTATTGGTTCCCCCAAATTGGTTCTAGGCAGAACCCCAAAAAAATCCCTGATAAGACGGGGAATGGATCACAAACAAAAGGTATGGGGGGGCAGGTGGGGGAGGAGCTGGTTTGCCTGTCACCTGACAGATGGCAACGTCGCCCCAAAAGCACCATGTCCTTTATTTAAAAAAAAATGTTTTCCGCCATGTTTCCGACACCCAAATGTCCTCCTATAAATTTTTGGGGAAAAACAAGAGCCTGCTCACGAAATGTAACTGGTAAAAAAACAAGATGCTTGACTGTGGTGGAACCCCTGTCAGCGCAACGTTGTATTTTCTCCCTTAGTACACCCCTTTTTTTTTAAAAATTTTAAAAAATTTTCGAGATCCTTTTCTTCACTCTGTAACTGCTATATCTCAGTCTTTCCGACTGATTAACAAATTGATCCTTGATTAAATCGTCATGAGTTTAATTTTAAAATCATTGTGTCTTGACTGGCTGGTGGGGAAAAAAAGGGGGGGGGAGTTAGTGATCCGGGCGCAGAGAATCCCCAAAACATATTCAAGCCCAAATACATCAACAACCGCAGGAACAAGGATGGTTTTTTGTTGTATCTTTTTTTAAAAGAGAGAATTTTTGAGAAGGAATAATATAGGCCCCTTTCAAACTTTGGCATAATTTTCCTCCCGGGTTTTTCAATCCCGGGTTCCTTCAAATACCAGCTTGAAGGATATGTTTTTATCAACAAGTCCATACCTGATAGGGAAAAATTTTTCCCCTGGAAATACCAACAGACATATAAAAGTATAATTGCTTGTTTAAAACACTTTGTGAAAAAGGTCTTTAATCGCCCTCCAAATTCTAAAATACACTATCTGGGTTTGGCATTTTTAAAAAGGAATCTCCCTTTTTTAAAAAGAAAATCCCATTGTCTCGGGAATTTCTCCCTTGAGGGGGGTCAAGCCTTTTTCCCCCGAAAAAGGATCAAATGACCGAATCTTCTCATCAAAACTGGTCTGATGCTGTCATCTATTTGAGGAACATTCTGAAAAAAGGAGGGTCAAATTTTGGTTTTAGGTGCCCTTGTTGCACCGGGGAAAATATGACTTGAGTGGGACGCCAGCTGCACGATCTTGTCTCATATCTCTTTTCCTTGGGTGATCCAAAACCCACCCCCCTTTAGATCAGGGAGGGCCCCCAAAGGGGGGGGGGTTGCTACCTCTGGGCCCCGGGCCCGCCCTTCCCCTCAGCCTCCTTTGGGGGGGGGGAAGGTGGAACCCGAGGGGGCCCCCCAACCATCTACCCACCTGCGTCGTGCTTTTGGGGCAAAAGGGGGGGGGTGGGACCGTTGGTCCCACTGCGAGGGGGACCCCCCCCCATGGGGGAATTTTGGTCTCTGCTTCCCCCCCGCCAGGGAGGGCCCGAGCCGGGTCGCCATTGGAAAAACCCGGGGGGGAGATTTCCCGTTTAATCAAACCCCCTTTTTACTTTAAACAATGCCTCCAGGGACCTTTCTTAAAAAAAGGACTTTGACATTCTTCCTAGTAGTAGACTTCGTCAGCCAAAACAGATTCCCCGGGGAAAAACAGGTTTTTCCCCCGGGAAAGGGACGGAAATAACAGAGGGAAAAAGGGGTTCCCGGGAAATGATGCTGATTGGGTTTGCCAAAAATTTGGACATTTTTTTGTTTCCTTTTTTTTCCCCCGTTTTGATGCGTAGATTTTGTGGGAAAAATTTTTTAGGTCAGCAAGTGCAGTCTCTATAAAATTTGTGGGTGTGGTCGATCAGATATTCCCGTACATCAAAAGACATACATATCCGAAAATACGTATCAACAAACGGGGTTTAAAAATTAATGGGGGCCACCCACCCCCAAAGCGGGAAACCCCAACAAGTTTGACCGCGTCGTTTTAACTGAAACGTTGGTAAAAGGAAAAAATTATGTCTCAAGAATGGTTTTTACTGTGTCATAGTCAATGTTTTTGGCAAATGGAAAGCGGGAAAAAGTTTGAGCTCGCCGTCGCTTTAACAAGTCCCAAGCTTGTGGCCAATTCATGGACTCTTGTTTTAAATCAAATACTGTCCAAGTCTTTCCGAAACTTAGGGCCGATGAGCTTTCGCGTTAAATGTATCCTCGTATCCCTGGCTGATGATCAAACTTGTTGTCTCGGGAAACGAAAGTTTCTTATGGAACTCTTCCTGTTCAATTTCCCCTGTGCCCAATTTGTGCATTTTAAAAAAAGGGTTCCATCCTTAAATTTCCCCTTGGTATAGGATCAAAAGAAAAGGGGGAAAATGGGTAAATAACAGGTTTTTGGGATGGCCCGGCGGCACCAGTCCAGCCTAATAATCTAGACTGGCTAGTATAAGTAGAGACAGGGTAACATAAATTACTTGTATGAGGGGGTCTTACCCTTCAATTTTGTGCAAAGATTATCGGTGGGAAATTTTTTTAAAAATTTTAAAATATATATATATATATATATAATATATATATATATATATATATATATATATATATATATTTTTATTAATAAAAAAAGATAATACAAAAAAACATGACGGAAACCCAAAAATACTTAAAATTCAAAACAATATAATTATCTTAAGACTAATGTATAAAAAAACAAGGATGTCCCAAATAAAAAAAAAAACCCCAAATAAATGATGTCACACTTACCCTACGAAATAAAACTTTGGGCAATATGTACAGATACATTGAACAAAGCTACCTCAAAAAATCAAAACAAACAATACTTGTGACATAGTTACTCAACCAAAATATAACATCGTTCATGTTTTGTTTTAATTTACTATGGCGTCAAACCAAATACCACATCGGCTTTAAAAAAACAACGATATAAACAAATGAAGACAAACGAAAACAGTTCACGCCACCCATCAACCAAATGAAGACTAAAAAAATGGGCCAGATGCTTTACCCCCACACCGAAATCACAAAATTAAACATGTTAGGAAAACCTGTAACCCGTCCTAGGACTGAGACAAAAAATTCACGCCAAACCCCCTGGGGTAAATACAAAAACCACTTGAGTACAAAAAAACCCAACCTCCAAAAAAACCGTCTTCCTAATATTCCCCAAACCATAAGATGTTGCTGCCCACCACTGTGGTGTGAGGGGGGCTGTCAGGGGGCCCTTCCGCTTTACAATTATTTTTTGCAATGGGAGTTTTAGAAAGAGTAAATACAGGGGTATTGAGGTGTCCCGGGGGGTTTACCCATCAAAAGCAGACGATCTCTTACCGCCATTCTACGTGAAAAATATGGTTTTCCACTTCAGATATTTATGGAATATCACTTAATGGAGCAACAAGAGTGTTTGTGAAATTTTCGAGTGGTGTCTACGGAAGAGCTGTTGACGTTATCAAGACAAGAGGATGGTTGTGGGAAGGTTGGAGGGGCTGAGGGGCGTATTTCGACATACAAGTGGATACGGATTCGTAATTGTTCATTTGAGGCTTATGAAAAGATGTGAGGGATGTTTTCAAGGCCTATGGGGTGATTACGGGAAGGGGGGGGAACAGGGTGCCTACCTGGAGTCTACCCGGAGAAATTAGGTAACCCCCGCCCGGTCTGTGACCAGGCCCCTGTTTGGGCCAACCTGATCAACCTGGCTGTTCTGTGGTCGCACACAGTCCCAAAGTACAACCACGCCCCGGGTGATCAGGTACCGACGAGGTGCCTTCCCCCCCTGCTTGAAGACAGCCAGGGGGGTTTTTGGTAAAAATCCGCCGATGTATGCGGAGGCAGTTGAACAATCTTGGGCCCCTCACATTTTGTGTTGTCCCTCAACGTGCTAGTGGCACCCCTGCCTTTTTGGGGGATGTTACATCGCCTGCCCAGTCTTTGCTTTCCGGATGATTTTTTTGTGCAAGTTTGGTACTAAGCCCCGAAATTTTCCATGTGTTTTAAAAATGTATCTCTCCCACCGCGTTCTAGAGAGTACAGGGTTTTGGAACTTCGCGTTCCCCGTGTTGAGGTGGTTTATCGCACTTTGCGTGCGGGGAGGGTTTTCCACATTTTCAAGGTCACAATTTTCCCGCCTTGAAAGGTGATTATTGTGCAGCAATATTCCGCCTAGATAGAACAAGCGATCTGTAAAATGTCAATTTGGGCTTGGCATCCTTGGTTTTGAAGGGTTTTCATTATCCATCCTGTTTTTCAGAGATGCAATTGCTACGTTGTTATGGTCCTTGAAGGTGAGATCCTCCCGCTGTCACTCCCAGGTCTTTGACATTAGTTTTTCACTCTATTGTGTGGTTGGAATTAGTTTTTGACTCCCATGAGATTTTAATTTCTTCACGTTTTTCCCTATCTGAGTAATTGAAATTTCTCATCTTTAACTTATATTGTTTTCTCAGCCCATTTAAAGATTTGGTTTATGTCTGCTTGGAGTCTTGCAGTGTCTTCAATGGTGGACTGTCATACAGATTTGGGGTCATCTGCAAGGAAGACACAGCACTGTGTCTTATATCCCTGTCAATGTCTGATATTAGGATGAGGAATAGGATGGGAGCAAGTACTGTGCCTTGTGGAACAGAGTTTTTCACAGTAGCTGCCTCAGACTTTACTCTGTTGACTACTACTCTTTGTGTTCTACGTGTTAGGAAATTATAGATCCATCTACCAACTTTTCCTGTTATTCCTTTATCACGCATTTTGTGTGCTATTACACCATGGTCACACTTGTCAAAGGCTTTTGCAAAATCTGTGTAAATAACATCTGCATTCTGTTTATCTTCTAAAGCATCCAGGACCTGTCGTAGTGGTCCAGTAGTTGGGACAGACAGGAGCGGCCTGCTCTAAACCCATGCTGTCCTGGGTTGTGCAATTGATGGGTATCAAGATGGGTGGCGATCTTGCTTCTTAGAACCCTTTCAAAGATTTTTATGATATGGGACGTTAGCGCAATTGGTCTGTAGTTCTTTGCTATTGCTTTACTGCCCCCTTTGTGGAGCGGGCTATGTCTGTTGTTTTAGTAGCTGCGGGACGATCCCAGTGTCCATGCTCCCTCTCCATAGGATGTTAAAAGCATGTGATAGGGGCTTCTGCAGTTCTTGATGAACACGGAGTTCCATGAGTCTGGGCCTGGAGCGGGTGCATGGGCATGTCATGTTAAAGGGTTGCCTTACTCTCAAAAATTTTTTCATTTAGCGGTCGTGGTGATGTCCCTCATTTCCTTGCTGTCATCTGTGTAGGACCCATCCGATTTAAGTAGGGCCCAATACTGGTTGTTGTTCTCGACTTTGATTTTGCATAGGAAAAGAAATACTTAGGGTTTCTTTCAATTTCATTTATGGCTCTTAGTTCTTCCCGTGTCTCTTGATTCCTATAAGATTCCTTTAGTTTTAATTCGATGTTTGCTATTTCTCTGACTAGTGTCTCCCTACGTATTTCAGAGATATTGGCCTCCTGTAGCCGCTCCGTTATTCTGTGCCTTCGCCTGATAGGGAGCGCCTCTCTTTCCAGTTTGCATCTTCTCCTCCTTTCCTTAAGGGAATTTGCCTTGAGCAACCTCCCAGTACCACAGAGTTAATTTGTTCTAGACATAGGTTGGGATCCGTGATGCTTAGGCAATCTTCCCAGTTTATATCATTTAGGACTTGGTTTACTTGGTCCCACCTTATGTTTTTGTTATTGAAGTTGAATTTGGAGAAAGCTCCCTCACGGCTGATCACATTTTGTTGATCTGGGGCTCCCCGCATGCATGTATGGACCTCTATTATGTTTTTGATCTGAGTATATTGTTTTTGATATGATGACATTTCGTATCAGATCATCATTGTTGGTGAAGATGAGGTCCAGCGTATTCTCTAATCTTGTGGGCTCTACTATTTGCTGGTTTAAGGTGAACTTGGTGCAGAGATTTAAAAGTTCATGCATGTGTGAATTTTCATCTGAGCTGCCTCCTGGTGTTATCTCTGCTACCACATTGTTTGCAATGTTCCTCCATTTAGGTGCCTGAGGTTGAAATCCCCAGTAGCAGATGTTGGGGCAGGAGCTGGAAGATTTTCCAGACAGTGGTCAATTTTCAGAAGCTGTTCCTGGAATTGTTGGGACGTTGCATCCGGGGGCTTGTAGACAACCACGATGACCAGGTTTTGATTCTCGACCTTTATTGCAATTTTTTCAACTACATCATTTGAGGCATTTAGTAGTTTTGAACATATAAGTGACTCTGTGATATAAACCAACCCCCCCTTTTTTCCTGTTCACTCTGTCCCCCTGTATAGGTTGTAGCCTGGGATCCATATTTCATTGTCAAAATGATCTCTTATGTGGGTCTCTGTGAAAACCCAAACATAGCATTTGACTCTGTAAGAGTCCAGAATGAAAAGGGACCTTGTTTTTTTTGCGGGCAGACCCTGTAATTAAAAGGTGTAGTTGGATTGGTGGTAGGGGGGGGGGTTTTTTTTTCCCTCTAATATCTGTTGAATGGAGTGGGCCATGACGGATTCCACTCCAGGTTATTGGTGTAAATTTCTGTCTTTCCTGCCGTTTTTTTCCCTTTCCGGCACACCAGGATTGCCAGAAGGATCGTACAGTCTGGATGTCATTGAGGAGCCTATACCATTTTGTATTGTCCCCCCTTTTTTACAAAATATGTGACATATGCGGGAATGAGGACATCCGGCTATGGGACAGGCGGGGCTTTGGCGGGGTTTTGAGGACAAGGACAGTTACCCCAGAACGACGTGGAGAGGAAGGGGGGTTGGTGTGGGTACCTTTTCAGTGAAGGGGGGAATGTGTCTTCCCAGGGCGTGGATGGAGGAGCACGTCGATGGAGCGATGGATGGAGCAAGCTGAGGAGTTGGTGGTGCTTTCCTCCTGAGACATGCCCCGAGGAGGTGAAGGATTCTACAGTCGCCATCGGACAGGAGGATGGAAATGATTTGGTGGAATTGACAGATCCTATGTTGGAGGATCTAAGGAAGTTGATTAATAGTCCACCTTCCGTGGGCGAGGAGTATGAGCTGCAGAATAACCCTGAGTAATGGCAAGTCTGGGCGAAGAGCTGAGTGATGACGTGAGTAAGAGTGGTTGAGGTGGAGTGGTAATGAGGTGAGCGTGTGTGTGGTAGAGGCGGAAGTTCATAGGAGGACAATGTAGTCAGTGCAGTGTCTGGTGGTCTGGAGGTGGCAGGAGAATCTCGTAAGAGATCTAGTGGTTCGGTAGAAGATGATGTGTTGATGCCGACTCAGAAAACAGGGAAGAAAGTGTTAGCAGAAAGGGATAGGAATGAAAGGGGGAGTAAAGGAAAGCGTGTAGACAAGGTGGGAGGAGGGCCCAGGGGGTTCTTCGTCAATGCGGTGGGCACGAGTAACGAAGCATCGGGAAACCACCTTTAAAGAATTTAAGTGTTTAAGTATGAATGTTAATGGCCTATGAGCGGAGGTCAAGAGGATGTGGGTTGAGAGTATTTTGGGAGAGAGGGTATTGATGTTTGTTTCCTCCAAGAACACAATTATAGGTGTGGTAGGGAATTGAAGTTAAAGGGATTTAATTTATATACAGGAAGTTCGGAACTTTTCAAGGGAGGGGCTTTGGTAGGTATTAGGGAATCCTGCCCTTTTATGAGGTCGTGGGAGGAGGTAGGAGGGGGCAGATTGTAAGGGTAGATGGGGTTTGGGGTGACATCTCGGGTTGTTTCTGGGTGTGTATATGCCAGCGGTTAATGTGCCTAGTATCAAGGGGGATTTCGTGAGGATTATTTAGTTTATGCATTAAGGGGTCTTCCTGCGGTAACGGTGATCGCGGGAGACTGGAATTTGTTATTAGGAGGAATGACGAGAACCGAGAGGAGCAGGTTGTGTGCTAGCAGTGTTGGGGGGACTTGTTAGGGGCAGTTGGGGTTAGGGATGTAGTAGATGGTAGACAGGTTATGGTAGAACATATGCGTAATATAGATGTTGGGTTTTCAGATCATAGGGGTGTGGTGGCTGTGTTGGGGTGGGTGGGTGCTGTTAAATATTATTCGGACTTGTGGAGGTTGAATGTTAGTTTGCTGAAAAAGAGGGGGATCATGAGGGTTTCGAGGCTTGGTGGGAAGGGTTCTGGGTTGGGGGTAGGGGCATTTGTGACATTGGGAAGTGGTGAAATTTGATGGCAAAGGAGGCAGTGAGAGGTTATTATAGGCGTGAAGGGGTTGAGGAGGCTAGGTATAGGTATGGGTTAGAGGATTTTTGGGAAAGGGGAGGTTACGGGATTGTTATAGTGGTGGAGGAAGAGGGTGTCATCAACAGGAAATAGCGTATCTTAAGGGTAGACTAAAGGATATTCAGAATGAAGTTTTAGGGCGATAAGGGTTCGTAGTCAATTAGAAGAGGTGTTATGGGGTGACAGGCCATCGGGTACTGTTTTGAGGAGATTTAGGACACGTAGAACAGGCATGACAATAACGGCGTTGAAGGTAGAGGAGGAGATTGGGGTTATCATACAGGTCAGGTGTTAAGAACTACGGATGGGATGTGTGCTTATGCGAGGTATTGGTTTCAGAATAAGTTCATGGGTAGAGTGAGGATGAGGTTTGTAGGGGATTGTGCTAGAGAGCATTCAGGAGAGGTTAGGGGGGGAGAATAGGAAGGGGTTAGGTGGAAGAATAACGATTGAAGAGGTATGGCAAGCAGTGCAAGGGTTACACATGGGGAAGGCACCTGGGGTGGATGGGTTACCTGAGGATTTCTACGTATGTCATTGGGATGTTTTGAAGGATGTTTTTAGTAAAGGTGCTGAATCAAATGAAGGATAGGTGTACGATGGATGAGGTGCAGAGGACTTGGATGGTGGTGTTAGTACCAAAAAGGGAAGGACAGTGATGTTTTGAGACGGTATAGGGCAATAACTTTGTTATGTTCTGATTACAAGATTTTGCCAAGATATTGCGAATAGGATGAAAAGGGTGTTGGAGAAGGTTTTAGAGGACGGTCAGTTTGGTATACCAGGACGTAGTATTAGGACGGGGCATAGAAAATTAAGACTTTTGTGGAACTGAAGGAAGGGGAGGGGTTCTGGGGTTAGATTGGGAAACGGCTTACGATAGTGTAGACAGGGAGATGTTATATGAGATCTTAGGGAGGCAGGGGTTTGGCGGAAATTGTTAGGTGGGTAGAACCTTGTATGATGGTGCCTTGGCGAGGGTCCAGGTTAATGGCAGGTTAGGGGTTCAGGTGAGGTTTGAGAGGGGTCTGAGGCAGGGTTGTCCCCATCTCAGATCCTTTTTGGTGTCTGCAAGACCCCTTTTATAGGTTGGTTCGTGAGGGGGTATGGGATGGGGATGAAAAGTGGGGTTGTGAAACGGGCATAGTAGGTTATGTTGATGACACTACAATTATGGTGGGGAGTAGTGAGGGTTTAGGAAATGTTAATAAGATTATAGAGGTGTTTGGAGGGGCTACTGGGATGGGCATCAATAGAGCAAATCTAGGTTGTTGGAGGTAGGTTCGTGGGTGGGTGGGCCGTTGGGGAGTAGGGGTGGGTGGATGTGTGTTGATAGCTTAAAAATATGTGGGGTCATTTTTAGTCATAGTACAGTTGGCAAGGGACTTAAATTCGGAGTTAGTGGTGAACAAAGCGCTAGGTAGGTTAAGTGGTTTCAGTCCTGGAGAGGTAACGTTGTTACAAAGAGCAGTGGTAGTGAATGCTCTCATTTATAGTAAACTGTGGTTTGTGGCGACTGTTTATCCTCTACGGGAGTGTGACATAAGAAGGTTGACGGTAAGGGTTTATAGATACATTTGGAGCTATGGGAGGCACTGGTTGGCGCGAGAAGTAGTGACAGCGGGGTGGCCGTCGGGGTATGGGGTTGATACCATTGGGGAGAAGGCTTCAAAGTATATCGTAAAACAGGAATTTTTAGTAGGGGGAAGGGGGAAGGCGAGTGGGGAGGGTTATGAGTGAGGTACGTAGGTGGTGGAAGTGTAGAGATTTATTGCATTGTGAGGATATTTTGAGATACCTTTCAGTTGTCAGGGTGCCAGGTAGGGTGAAGGTGAGTAGTTGGATAGGGTAGGGGAGAAAGAGATAGTGCAGGGATCAGGGATTTATCCAATGTATAATTGGAAATTGGTGTGGTATTGGATGAAGAGGCTGCGTATACCACCTAGGGTACGGAAACAGGGTATAGGTTTTTATTAGGCATTTTGGCATCAAGGGCACAATTGGGGAAAGAATGGGCATAATAAGGGAGGGGTTGTGCCTGAAATGCGGTGGGCTTGAAACTGCGTATCACGTTATTTACTTTTGTGAGGAGTTGGGGGGTGAGGGAATGCTTTAGTGGGGTTTTGAAAAGGGTAGGGGCGGGGGTTTGTCAACCCTTAGGGCGTTAAGTTTGGATGTTGAGGCGTGTCCTGAGGATGTAAGAAGGGCGGTGGCATATTTAGTGTTGGAGTACATTTACATCTCGTGGTGCATGAGAGAGGAGCAGGGCGCTGTCCGTATTAGAGCTATGGCGGCAGGATTCTAAAGGACTAGATGTCGTAATCAAGAGGTGTATGCAAGAAGGTGGTGTAAGGCGTTTTCTTTGGGTTATAGGAACCTCACTGTTGCGTTATTGTTGGGGAGGGGGGGTTGAGGGACTAACATGAGAGTGTGTGTGAGGTATGGTTTTATTAGGGTAGCAGGGGTGTAAGGGGAAATGAGGATGGTTTGTTGTTGATGCTTCAGGTTTCGGGTGCTCTGCTTTCAATAATAATTAAAAAAAAAAAATTATGTTTTTGTTAATCAGTAGTTAGTGAGGTTGGCGCAAAAGGGTTGTTAGGGGAAGGAGGGGGGTGTTGGGAGCATAAGGGGAAGCTTGCCTGTTTTCTAACTGTCGGCATCATCATAATCTCTTAGGGGTTTGTGAGTCAAAGCAAACCTTTGTTGACTAAATTAAAGGGAAAAAAACAATATATATATATTGGAAGATCTCTATTAGAGATGCCGCCTGTGTGAGTGAGATCCGTGTGTTGGTGTATGAACATTGTGTCACGTATGGCAGGTGTTTGGATGTATGTTGGGTGCGTGTGTGTGGGTGGAGAAAATATTATTTTCCTTTGTGTTAACTTTTTCAGCTACCACCGGGGTAATTTTTGTGTTTTGTCTGTGACATACACAGGGAATGTCATATGGTTCAAGCATGACATGGTGGTGGTAAACCTTGAAATGTATGGGTATGGGGAGGTTTTATTTGATATGCACCAGGTTCTAGGAGCACTGTTGTGGTATACAGCAGTAGGTTAGGTAAGGCTCCAGACTTTTGAAGAGTTAGCTTTTTGATCTTAAGTGATCGTTGAATGTAATATAGTGGTGTCTTACATTGTAATGACAGTTAAGTTTGATTAATATTAGTAATGTGTGTGTAGGGTGTTGGGATTTTGTTCGAGGTGTTGTTAGGTCAAAGAAAAAATTTGTTTTGTATATAATATAGATGAGGTTTTACAGTTGTATTGAGATATGTTTTTAAAAGGATGGGGGGAGTTAGGATAGTACACAATTTCAAGTTTAATAAGATGTTGTTTTTGACTTGTATTATGACTTTTACGTCTGACTCGAAAGGGTTTTTCCTTAAAAATGAAAAACAAAAAAAGGAATGGAAGGGGGTTTACAAGTGTACATGGTAGAGCTGTAATGGTTTCATGTTATTTGGTGTATTTTTTTTTTTATATATTTTATTTATAAAACTCATACAGGTACATTAACAACAAACTTTGCAACACCATACAAAACATTAACATTATATAGTGACAATGATACAAAGAAAATTCGTATCTGAGACCACTCCACTTGTGGTTTCTGAACATAAAACGTATATGCATAAATATTACTGAATACCTCTAACCTAAGAGGCCATAGGCATTAAGACTGCCATCTTAATTATGTTTAAAACTGTGCTTTACTGTAACATTACATAATAGCAATTATTCGAAGTCTTATCTGATACCACTCAAGTTTTAAGTTATTATCCAACATATAAAGGAATAACCATCTAAATGATTGGTATTCCATCAAGACTCATAACACATATCACTTGTCACATATCACTTGACAAGGACAACTCAATTCCTTCCCCTATCCCTATTAGACTACTCCTATCACTGAATACAAGCATGTATCCTAACCCGCAGAGCATATATCACCATAACAACATACAATAATTCATAAATACACACACACAAAAAATAAGAAGTACTGCTATACATAAATCTATGTACTATGATGATACCCTTAATCATCATACAAATTTTTCCCAAATAATACCCACACAATAAGATCGTTGGCATCATTAATTCCAAAAGCTATACAAAACAGTACAATACTTTCACATTGCCTAACGACAATGATATGATGTATATGAAACGGCTTTTTGGTGTATTACAGTGATACCAGGTTTTCGGACTGTTTGGGTAAGACTTTTGCAGAGACAGTATTGTTCATGTGTGTTTATGGAATGTAATATGATTTTTAATTTTTATTAAGACAGTTGTGGTGTTTAATTTTTTGTAACATGTGTGAGCAGGGAGATGGGTATTGAGGTGTGGTTAGGTAAAGGCAGTTTTTGTTTTGTGTATAGTTTTGCTGCAGTTTGTAGTTGTATTCTGATATTTTCCAGTAAAGATAAGACAACCTAGTAAATAGGTTAATACGAAGGAGATTGATTATATTTGTGTTTCGTTTTCTGGTAGGGTGAGGAGCTTATGTATATGTTTCAATATACGATTTTGTCATGACATGTATTGTATGTACTGTTTTAAATAAAATATAAAAAAAAAAAAAAAAAATATTCCAACCTATAACTATTAAGCCAGTAATTACGTGCGACCAACAAAAGTACAACATAATGATCGTTCTAAGTTGCATAAGTCCAAGACCTGTTTAGACATGTGATTGCAAAACTTGCATCATCACCACACAATACAATATATGTCCACCTGACCTCCTACCACTGTCTGCTGGACGACACGTGTTGACGCCCTATCAGGTGACACCGGAGAGAATGTACATAACCCTAGCCATGTCACCCGCCGTATCCCCCCTGTCCAGACACTCCTGACCATACCCCCCCCCCCTTTTTTTGACCAGCCCTTTAATGAGGTACCTCCCCCCATCCCCCCTCACCCCCCCAACAGAATATCTATCGTCAATTCCCTATAACCCTGAGAGAAAGCTTTACACCATGTCCCCGCATATATAACCTGATTTCTACACTTAGACCTATATATACCTGCTGCCAACGCTCGGATACGCTGGGCTCCAGGAGCCTCCCGCATTACCCACAAAATATGTATGTACTCGACTACCAAGTAAACTACCGCCCTACCAACGTCCTCTGGAAACGCCCCCACATCCAAACACAAAGCCCTCAGGGTCATCAAGGAGAGGGGTAACCAATTAATATTTTTTTTTATCGTCCGATTTCGTTCATTTTTTTTTTTTTTTGCACGTGAAGACGTGTTTATGGACCTTATTGTCTGTGAGTTTCAATAAGATTGCCCTAAAAACAAAAGAGAAAAAAAATATTTATTGGAAATTCCATGAAGATTCCATTTAAAAGTCAGTTTTAGTTTGATATCTTTATTATGCACCCCATACCCATCCTGTGGGCGATAGTCAAAAGATTACAGAGGTACATAATGGGTCCAGGGACTGGACCTCAAAGTTTGATAGCTGAGCAATTTACAAAGGTAATGAACTCAGATGGTCACAATCATGACAAGTTACAAAGGTATTTGCAGATTACAGAGGTATATATAGAGTCCAAAGACTGGGCCCCAAAGTTTTGATAGCTGAACAAGGTACAATGGTAATGAATTCACTAGTTACAAGGTAATGAATCATGTAAGTAAATTAACTTACGTCTGTACATGGTTGCACTCATGAACAAATTATAAAGCAATGAGCAATCTATTAGTCTACACCCAGCCACAACTGTAATGAGTTATTGGTGCAAATTTTAATTGTTGGGTCACACACACACACATATACACATATGTTACGGCCCCCTACCTAACAATGGTAGTTAGGTAATTACCTCACCGGCCGGCGGGTCAAGGGGTTACGTCATCAGACCTGATGTTTGACTGCTGGGCCGGCTTGACTGACAGTGTCATCGAGACTCTCCCCTATTCAACACTGGATAATCCACCAGCTCACTGAGTTCATCAGTCAGACCTGCATGAGAGTTGCAGTGTGGTGCTGGTGACAAGCTCCCTGACATACTACTGGAGTTCGCCAGTCAGACCTGCGTGAGAGTTGCAGACTCATGCAGTGTGGTGCTGGTGATAGCCAACAACAAGGAGAGCGGCAAGGTCACCAGAATCTACTATGTACCTGCGACGATGTACCTGCGACGATGTACCTGCGACGATGTACCTGCGACGATGTACCTGCGACGATGTACCTGCGACGATGTACCTGAGATTGTTTACCCGGAGATTGTTAACCGGAGTGTCAGGGTTTTAGTGATGTATCCAGAGAGTTTGTGACGGTGGCACGACACAGGTTGAGTCGTGTATTTGGGGTGGGTCATAACGCGGTGTAAAGGCTTTATGAGAGAAAGAGTTCATGATACAGGGGGCGTGCCATGTGGCACAGAGAAGGTGTCGTGTGACACAGCGGTTGAGTCTTTATGGTATGGGTGTCGTGGAACCCCGTATGTGCCATAGGACAGAGACAAGGGTGTCTGAGGACACGGTGGAGAAGGAGTATCATGACAAGGTGTGGTAGTGTCCTGCGTGACACTAGAAGATGGCAGCGAGAGGAGGTGTTGATTCACCGGGAAATCTCCCGGCCCGGGTCTTTACCAGATGGCGACCCGGCTCCGGCTCCCTGGCGTGGGAGTAGCAGAGACCTAAGTCTCCCATGGGAGGGGGTACCCCTCAGCGGCGGGACCAACTGGTCCCAGGCCTAGCCATATTCGCCCACAAGCACGTAGGTAGATAGTTGCTAGGCCCCTCTGGTCTGCCACCTTCCCCGCCCCAAGGAGGCTGACGGGAAGGGCAGGCTTGCGAGCCGCAGATGGTAGCAAGCTCCAGCCTTGGCACCTACCCTGCCCTAGAAGGGCTGGGCATGGTGATCGACCTCGATGGCAGCGAGGAGGTGGAGGTGTTGATTCACCGGGAAATCTCCCGGCCCGGGTCTTTACCAGATGGTGACCCGGCTCCGGCTCCCTGGCGTGGGAGTAGCAGAGACCGAAGTCTCCCATGGGAGGGGTTACCCCTCAGCGGTGGGACCAACTGGTCCCAGGCCTAGCCATATTCGCCCACAACCTCGTAGGTAGATAGTTGCTAGGCCCGTCTGGTCTGCCACCTTCCCCGCCCCAAGGAGGCTGACAGCAAGGGCAGGCTTGCGAGTCGCAGATGGTAGCAAGCTCCAGCCTTGGCACCTACCCTGCCCTAGAAGGGCTGGGCATGGTGATCGACGATGGCAGCGACTTGACACTACACCGAATACTTGATTTTACTTGTGACTTTTATCTTGTACTGTGATTTTGTGTAAATGTTTTTACACAGATTATTAGATTATATGTTTTTATTCAGATTATGTTTTTATATTAATAAATATAATATAATAAATATTGAAAATCTGATAGTTTACTCAGTATCCCAAACAGTCGTTAATTACAAATGTTTCTTTATTTGTAATAACATACATATAAACACACACATACATGTATATACATACACACATAACACACACACGTGTCAATGCTTTATTTACAGGGAGCAAAGTCAGGGTATTTTTCCAGAATGGTCTGTAATATACCACTGTGGATAAAATACTTTGACATATCTTTAACATTTCTGAGTGAGTTGTCTCTGAATTCATTAATTTTATCGCACGCCTTTGTGCAGCTGTCAACAAGTCATCCTCAGACTCCTCCCCCGGCCTTTTCCTGGACTCCCCTTTCTCCTCAACTAACTCCATTTCCTCTTCCCTATGAACCTCTGCTACTACCACAGATACCTGAACGTTATTCACTTCCCTACACATATCATTCTCAACAACAGCCTCATTTTGATCATTCTTGAAATCACCTCGCCCCAAAACAGAAACTTCTTTCATCGACAAATTATCTCCCTGTATGAACTCTCGTAGGTCCTTCAAAATCTCTGCCTCCTCCCCATGCATCCCTTGATGATCAGCAACAGACACCGTACTATGTTCCTCTGATGCCACAGACGACACATTACCCTCGCCTCCCATCTGCCCTTCCACCTGCTCCACCTCCTCGCTCCACGACTGACGCACCATGCCCTCCTGCCCGTCGTCCACACGTCGGTCTTCTGTCAGAATTGTTGAAGCCTCCTTGGGTCTCACGTCCTCGTCCACACCTCGCCTCACTTCCGTCTTCCTTCGATTACAGTCTGCCGCCAGGTGTCCCTGCTGTCCGCATAACCGACAGGTTCGAACCTGCCCAACATATGTAACATACACCTGCGTGCGAAAACCAGTCATTATTACATAAGAAGGGATATCCTGACGTAACGTCATCTTGACGGAATACGTCCCCTTCAACATCCCAGCATAGGGCCCATTCGCCCACCTGCCAACAGTTACTGCATGAACAATGCCATATTTCTGCATGGCATCAGTAATGTCACATTCTCCTTCCTCAAAAGGCACATTCTTCAGCTTCACCCACTTGTAAGTGGCTGACACATCATGGACACATACCTCAAGGCCTGATAACACCACCAGCCTCTTGTCCTGAAACGTATCCACGATCCTATGATACGCCGCCGAACACGCAAACTTCACAAACAGCCTCCTCGCTCCATTAAGGGATATCCGTATAATTCGGAATGGTCCACTCCCAGCACATCACGCAGAATCGCAGGTAGAACAATATCCGCGTTGGACGGGTACACTGCTCCCTGTAGAATCTCAATTATAACAGTATTAACCCTCCTCCTGTAGCCCTCCGCCATGACAGTGAAAATAAAATTTCACGATGCGGCCACCAGAGGTCACGATGAGCACCCGCACACAACCAGGGCTGGGCGTTGAATGCCACAAAACTTTGTTACAGAGACCTACTGTAACTACTGGTCAGACACCTGTCCTCACACCTGCCATACCTGGTGTTGGACTACCTCAACTGCCAACCCTGGCAATGCCCATATTTAGAGGCAACAATTATGAAGAGTTTATCAGTGGGTTTCATTCTTTAGTGAATTCACGTACTGACATAGATGAGATAGCTAAGTTCAATTATCTCAAATATGTCGTGAAAGGTGAACCCTATGAACTGATTAAATCATTTCCGGTGGTCAAAGGCAATTATGCCCTAGCCTTATGTGTCTTAGCAGATATTTATCTTGATGCTGACAAAGCCAGGGTTAGACATACAATCTTAATATCAAGCTTGAAACCATCCAAACATTGTGTTTCAGACTTAGTCATTTAGGATCACATTAGACAATAGTCTCAGAACTCTAGGAGTTAAATATGATCTAATGCAATGTGATTGGTTTATCAGTGGTATTGTACAGGATAAACTGTCAACACAAACCATTGAACGTTTAAATATTATGTTCAATAAACGCTATTTCACTTGTGAAGAAATTAGCAATGGTTTACAAACAATAGTCTCATGCATGCAAGCAACGAGACAAGATGAGAAATCCACTAATTCTGTTGTGGATAATAAAACTTCAACTCTGTACAAAAAGAGTATGTATACCTACTTCCACTAAACCACATAATGGGAAAACCCATGTAAGCACTTATCAAGCTGTAAACACAACAGACAGTAAACAGACTGTCTCACATACTCCTAAATGTGTACTTTGTGATGAAACACATTGGGCACAGTATTGTATTCAATACACAACAATGGAGGCACGGAAACAACGTGCTCAACAGCTGGAAAGTTGCACAAAGTGTTTAGGTAAACACAAGGGAGGTAAATGCTCACTGAAGAAATGTTTTAAATGCAAGGGTATGCATCATACAGCATTATGCCCAAGCACTTATGCTGAACAATCGACTTCCACAGAGTCAGGAAGTCAACAAACAGCAGCATTAAATGTGAGAGATAAGTCTAAATCGACTGCTCTCCCAATAGCTCGAGTAGAGTTATCTAATTAATTACACAAAACCAATGTGCTAACATTATTTGATCAAGGCTTACAAAGGTCTTTCATAAGACGAACAGTGTTGCAAAAACTAAATAGACAACCCCATGCCAAAATACAGTTAGATATAGCTGGATTTTTCCGAAGTTGTGGTAAGCAGAAATATGACCTAGCCAGATTCACTGTTGGTCTAGGAAACAGGAAAAAGACGGTAGAAGCTGTGGTAGTCGATGATTTGCCTAAGTCAGTGCAGATCCGGGGATTAAGAGATACAGTTGCAGCACTGAAGGCAGCCAAGGTCAAGTTAGCCTGTCCTGACATACAGACGGACACAATTAGTCCAGTTGATTTAATCATTGGAAGTGATTACTATCACTGTTTTGTGGAAAATATGGTAAGTAAACATGATGTTCACTTGCTGAAAAAAGCTGGGGGCCATATGATATGTGGTCCAATTCCCTCTCAAAGCTGGAAAGAAGCTGAAATTGATTCAGTAGAAAATGTACTAGTTACAAGAATAACTACTGATCACGTACCACAACAAAATTATCATTACTGGAAGAAATGAATGAACCAGTTGATAAGTTGTGGGACATAGATGCGATAGGTATTGATGTAAATAAACCAAGCCCACAGGAGTCTGAGACTTATAACCAATATTTGGACACTGTTAAATATGAAGATGGACAGTATTGGGTTAGGTTACCATTGAAATTAAATCCACCACATCTACCTAGCAATTATCGCATGGCTTTTGGACAAATGAAAGCACAAATACATGAGGTCAGGAAGAATCCAGATCTTCTGACTGTCTATGATAATATCATACAAGAACAGTTAGAAAATAAATTCATTGAGGAAATAGTCGAAGATAAGTTGGAGACAGATGCTCATTATCTACCGCACCACGGAGTCAGAAAAAATTCTGAAACCACTCCACTACGTGTTGTATACAATTGCAGCGCACGTGCAAATAAAGATGTAGCAAGCCTTAATGACTGTCTGATGACCGGACCCTCACTAACTGAGAAGCTTGGAGACGTGCTTATGAAATTTCGCACAAATCCATATGCCTACACGGCTGATATTTCCAAAGCTTTCTTAAGAGTAGGACTACAAGAAATAGATAGAGATTATACTCGATTCTTGTGGACAGAAAATCCACATGATCCTCAAAGTCCTGTGAAAACTTATCGTTTCAAGTCAGTATTGTTTGGTGCAACATTCTCTCCATTCTTACTAGAAGCTACTCTTAATACACATTTGAAGAAATCTGAAAGTCCCTTCAAAGAAATCTTAAAGAAAAGTTTCTATGTGGATAATCTTCAAGGTACTCTAAATAAAGAGGAGAATTTGAAATCCTTATACAGAGAAGCTAACAAGAAGATAAAAGAAGCAAATATGCCTCTAAGGATGTGGAATACTAATTCAAATCAATTAATTAAGGGAACTTATCAAAGAAGATTTCCCTGAAGCTGAAATTCCTGAATACAACAACATGCTTGGACTTAATTGAAACACATTAATTACTTCAAAGGCCAGGGTTGCACCCTTGAAGGTCAGAACAGTACCACAATTGGAACTGACAGCACTCTATATAGGTACAAAATTAGCTGTCTATCTCAACAAAGTACTTGATCATCTCACTATTGAAAACACGTATCTGGAGTGAAAATGAGGCAGTTCTTCAGTGGTTAAGAAATAATAAGAGTAAGTTGGTATATGTACAGAATAGAGTAGCAGAAATAAGAGAGATGCAGAGAGACTATCTCTTTCTCCACGTCTCTACACAAGAGAACCCAGCTGACATGTTGTCACGTGGTGTCCCACTCAAGAAATTTGTGGATAATAAATTATGGTTCCACGGACCTAACTGGCTCTCTAATGAAAATAACTGGCCACAGCAAAGAGCTTACATTACGCCAGAAGAAACAGTCTGCTTGAACACAGCAGAAATAGTCTGTTTAAATACAGCACACACAAAAGAAATAGTCGTTGATGGATCTAAATACTCACCTTTGGGTAAACTCTTAAGAGTTACAGCTCTTGTCTTTAAATTCATTAAAGGGATAAAACCTAATTATGAATTAGTTGAACCCATTAAATACTGGATAAAGTTAATACAGAAAGATATTTTCTCTACAGAGTATAGATTTCTGGAAACTCAGGATAAATCACCAAAGAAACCTGATATGATTAATTCTTTAGGACTTTATATCGACTCAGAAAAGATTATAAGATGTCGAGGAAGAATTCATAATTCTTCACTACCTAAGGAAACAATACATCCAGTATTGATCCCCAAGAATCATTGGCTAACAAGACTGATTATTCAGAATGCCCACAGTAACGTGTTACATGGTGGTGTAGCTGACACTCTTTGTCACATACGACAGTCCTATTGGATACCTCAAGGTCGATAAAGTGTGAAGAAACAAATAAGGGACTGTGTTACTTGTCGTCATTATGATATGCGAGTATGTCAGTATCCAGGTCCACCTCCATACCCTTCTGAAAGAGTATGTCATGTCACTCCATTTGAGGTGACAGGAGTAGATTACACAGGACCAATAATTTTAAATAAAACAGTTGACAAAGTTCCTATCAAGGTGTACATCTGTTTGTTCACCTGTGCTACGACTAGAGCAGTACATCTAGAAGTAGACACTGATATGTCTGCTAAAACCATTATCAAATTATTTAGAAGGTTTGCAGCCAGATATCATCAGCCAGGCTGATGATATCAGACAATGCAACGAATTTTGTTGCTGGTGCTGATTACATAAACAAGATTTTGGAGCAGCCAGAAGTACAACAGATGCTGAATCAACGCAATTGTAAAACGTTGTTTAAGGAAGACTCTTCATCGTCAGAGAATCGACTTAGAAAAATTTCGTACAGTCGTAACTGAAATTGAAAATAGATTCAACAACAGACCTTTAACGTATGTTACCGATGATCTGGACAATTTAGAAGTGTTAAGTCCATCTCATTTACTACATGGCAGAAGGCTCGAACCTGTTCCTCCCATGAATGATAAAGAAATCATTGAGGTTCCTACTTATTTCGAACCTGAGCAACTCAGACGTAAATTCAAACACCTTAATAAAGTGATTGAACACTGGGAGAAAATTTGGCGAGAAGACTATCTCACCTCATTGAGAGAACACTTCTATGGAGCTGGTGTTCCAGAAAATTATAAGTCCTTAAGACCTGGTGACATAGTGATTATTAACAATGATGGTCCGAGGTCCCAATGGCCTCTTGGAAAAATAGTGACTATATATCCTGATGCAAATGGAATCATCAGGACAGTTGATGTTTTGAGCAAAGGTGTAGTGAATAAGCAAACAATAGATAAATTAGTGCCATTAGAATTACAGTGTTGAAAACAAAAATAAAATTAGTGATTCTTCAGAAACCACACAGACTGAAGCTGTTCAGAAAAGATGGTGAGTGAGGAAATCAAATTAATGTTAAGCGATGAGTAGTTCACTTACAGTGAACCTTCGCTGCCCCCCAGTGTGGAGAAAATTCTCCAAGAGAGGTTATGTATCAGCCTTTTCAGCCCTTCATCCCTTTGAAAAGGGTCAGAGGGCGTGTCTGGCTTCCTGGTCAACAACTTGAATTGTAACAGATGAATGAACCCAGGGAGCCAAGAAGTCACGTATGCCTGACCAGTGTTGCAAGGAATGTATATGAGTGATAGACATTTGAAATGTGACTCTTTGCCATAGCAAGAAAGTTAAAGAAAACTGCTGTTTCAGTTTCTACACTTGACAAAACAATCATAAACTCTCAGTGATCTAAATATTAGAAGAACACAAGCATTTGAATTGCAATTTGTTGCAGTGTTTGGCAAGTGTGAATTGAGCTTAGGTCAGCGATACCGAGCTCTACTGAGGGGCGGAGAGCTGGAAAGTGTCAGATTGAACTAACCAGTGACCAGGGAACGGGGCTTACAGTGCGGTGATTTGACTTGACAAAGGAACTTTTATCATGCGCATCCGTTCTCCAATTCAATCTCCACTAACGTCGGGAAATCAGATAAGAACTCTGTTCCAGCACGTTTAGTGATAATTAATCATAAAATAGTGGTACATTACAGAGAAGTGTGCGCAGCTTCTTAATACTGTTAAAAGAAAAACGTAGATAGACAGTCGCGATTGTATCATCAACGAGACGGTGACTCATCAGCGGCGTTCTACAAATCAAGACAGCGTTCTCCGGGTTTGAATTCAGGGTCCGATACAAATACCCAGGTAAGTCTGCTCAAACATGTATATGTTCATAAGGCTGCGCAGTTGGGAACATGTTCATAATCTAGGCAGATTTATCATTCACCTGGTGACACGCGGGCGATCAGCCCAAAACATATGAGTCTACATCTCAGTCTTTATTTTATGACTGAAGATATGAAATACGCTCTTCTGGGGCAATTATAGTTACACTAATACATTTTATTTAACAGCCCAAGGGGATAAGACCATGAATCCTCTATAACGACGTTGGGGAAGGCTGTGACAGTCGTGGATTCATCAATAAGCTAAGTAGCTTCATTACAGTCCATATCTTAGGATGTCCATTTCCCCACACACTCCCAGGTCTTTGACATTAGTTTTTCGCTCTATTGTGTGGTTGGAATTTGTTTTCTACTCCAATGAGATTTTAATTTCCTCACATTTTCCATATCTGAGTAATTGAAATTTCTCACCATTGAACTTCCTATTGTTTTATGCAGCCCATTTAAAGATTTGGCTGATGTCTGCTTGGAGTCTTGCATTCTCCTTGTCTTCTAGAGCATCCAGGACCTTGTCGTAGTGGTCCAGTAGTTGGGACAGACAGGAGCGACCTGCTCTAAACCCATGCTTCCCTGGGTTGTGTAATTGATGGGTATCTAGATGAATGGCAATCTTGCTTCTTAGAACCCTCTCAAAGATTTTTATGATATGGGACGTTAGCGCTATTGGTCTGTAGTTCTTTGCTATTGCTTTACTGCCCCCTTTGTGAAGTGGGGCTATGTCTGTTGTTTTTAGGCCTGGTTTCCATTTGCCCTGTCTTTTTGTGACTGTGTTCCCCATTGTATTCTCTTTTGGTGCGTGCATTCCTGTCTCGTTTCTATCTTCGGCACTCGTGCTAACAATGGAGCCTTCATCAGTTTCTGGTAATTTATCTTCAGTATTTCCCAGGGCATCCACCCTGTTTACTATCTACTGTGGTATTGCTAGTTTCGAACATTGGTTTTTGTGTGTCCTTGTCTACACCTGTTTCCCCACTAGAGTTCCTGTCCCCCTTCAGGTCACCATAATTTATTTCTCCATTCTTACAGTTACTGTCGACCAGAGCAACATCTGTACCAGGGGCAATAGCACCATCTGGCCCAGATTTTTACTTTCCCAACTGTTATAGAATGCTGTCATGTTTTTTAAGAAGGCCAATTTGATGTTGGCATTTTTTAATATCAATGTGATTTTATTCCACAGTTCAGTCTCATTTGGGCATACCCAAAAACACTTCCCTGGTTTAATACCTCGTGTAGTTGATTCCTAGTAAGAAACTTTCTCCAGCAGAACAGAATTATTCTCAACTTGATAATGAAGGTCTAGCTTTGGTGTTGCTGTTTAGAAATTCAGATATTTTTTGCTAGTGAGAAAGTTTGTTGCTCGCACATATCATAAACCATTGCTAGAACTCTAGACTTTGCCACTGAACTTATAAGGTTCATCCCTCCAGCACTTGGAACCAATCTAGCAGAAAAATAGTATACACTGCGTGTAAAAGTAGAATTAGTGTGCAATACCTGCCAGAAGACAGTGCTCCTGAGGGTGCTAGTGTTGTCCTGGTGGACAGTGCTCCTGAAGGTGCTAGTGTTGGAGATGAAACAGAAGGGGATGTTAGCACTAGTGCTGAAGATAGAAATGAGACAGGAAAACACGCACCAATAGGGAATACATTAGGGAACACAGTCACAAAAAAACAAAGCAAACACAAACCAGGCCTATGCAAATATTATGCATTTGGTATCTGCAGGCATGGAATTTCTGGGAAAACAGATGGGACATGCAACTTTGACCACCCCAGAAAATGCCGTGCCCATATGACAACAGGAAAATGCAACCTCCCTTCCTGTAAGCTTTTCCACCCTGAAATGTGTCACTCATCAGTTCAGGAAAGACAGTGATATAACCTATATTGCCAGTCACACCACCTAAAGGGTACAAGAAGACACAGAACATCCAGACCATGGGAAAACCTGGGTAGCCAAAGCCACTCCAGAGAGAGTTTTTTTAGCACAAGGAAGGAAAAAAAGGTGGCAGGAAATGACAGAAATCGTACAACAACTGCAATAATTTCTGGAGTGGAACCACAGTCAATGGCCTCCACTCCAGAACAACAGATATTAGTGCCAGGAAAAAAAGAAATCCCCCATACCACCAATCCAACGACATTCATCTTTGCAAATATACAGGGTCTAAAGGCAGCAACAAAACACAAGATACCTTACATCCGTGGACTGCCTACAGAGTCAAATGCAATGTTTGCGGCTTTCACAGAGACTCACATAAAGGATCACTAGGACAATGAAATATGGATCCCGGGCTACAACCTATACAGATGAGTGAACAGGCAAAAGGGGAAGGGGGGTTGGCCTGTATATCACAGAGTCACTTATATGTTCAGAACTACTAAATGCCTCAAATGATGTACTTGAAGTTTTAGCAGTAAAGATCGAACATCAAAACCTGGTCATCGTGGTTGTATACAAGCCTCCGGATGCAACGTCCCAACAATTCCAGGAACAGCTTCTGAAAATTGACCAATGTCTAGAAAACATTCCAGCCCCTGCCCCCAACATCTTGCTCCTGGGGGACTTCAACCTAAGGCACCTAAAATGGAGGAATATTGCAAATAATGTGGTAGCAGAGATAACACCAGGAGGCAGCTCAGATGAAAACTCGCACACACATGAGCTTTTAAATCTCTGCACCAAATTCACCTTAAACCAGCAAATAATAGAGCCTACAAAATTGGAAAATACACTGGACCTCATCTTCACTAACAATGATGATCTGATACGAAATGTCATCATATCAAAAACGATATACTCAGATCACAACATAATAGAGGTCCAGACATGCATGAGGGGGGCCCCAGATCGACAAAATGTGATCAGTCGCGAGGGAGCCTTCTCCAATTTCAACTTCAATAAGAAAAACATAAGGTGGGACCAAGTAAACCAAATCCTAAATTATATAAACTGGGAAGATAGCCTAAGCATCACGGATCCTAACCTATGTCTAGAACAAATTAACTCTGTGGCACTTGAGGTTTGCTCAAGGCAAATTCCCTTAAGGAAAATGAGAAGATGTAAACTAGAAAGAGAGAGGCGCTCCCTATACAGGCGAAGGCAAAGAATAACAGAGCGGCTAAAAGAAGCCAATATATCTGAAATACGTAGGGAGGCATTGGTCAGAGAAATAGCAAACATCGAATTAAAACTAAAGGAATCTTACAGGAATCAAGAAACTCGGGAAGAACTAAAAGCCATAAATGAAATTGAAAGAAACCCAAAGTATTTTTTTTTTATGCCAAAACAAAGTCGAGAACAACATCCAGTATTGGGCCCCTACTAAAACGAGATGGGTCTTACACTGATGACAGCAAGGAAATGAGTGAGTTACTAAAGTCCCAGTATGACTCAGTTTTTAGTGAGCCGCTAACCAGACTAAAAGTTGAAGACCTAAATGATTTTTTATGAGAGAGCCACAGAACCAGGTAGACGCAAGCCTATCTGACATTACCCTGACGCTACATGATTTTGAAAAGGCGATAAACGACATGCCCATGCACTCCGCTCCAGGCCCCGACTCATGGAACTCAGTGTTCATCAAGAACTGCAAGAAGCCCCTATCACGTGCTTTTAACATCCTATGGAGAGGGAGCATGGACACTGGGGTCGTCCCGCAGTTATTAAAAACAACAGACATAGCCCCACTCCACAGAGGTGGCAGTAAAGCAATGGCAAAGAACTACAGACCAATAGCGCTAACGTCCCATATCATAAAAATCTTTGAAAGGGTTCTAAAAAGCAAGATCGTCACTCATCTAGATAACTATCAATTACACAACCCAGGGCAGCATGGGTTTAGAGAAGGTCGCTCCTGTCTGTCCCAACTACTGGACCACTACGACAAGGTCCTGGATGCTCTAGAGGACAAATAGAATGCAGATGCTATATACACAGACTTTGCAAAAGCCTTTGATAAGTGTGACCATGGTGTGATATCACACAAAATGCGTGATAAAGGAATAACAGGAAAAGTTGGTAGATGGATCTATAATTTCCTAACAATTAGAATACAAAGAGTAGTAGTCAACAGAGTAAAGTCTGAGGGGGCTACGGTGAAAAGCTCTGTTCCACAAGGCACAGTACTCGCTCCCATCCTGTTCCTTATCCTTATATCGGACATAGACAGGGATATCAGCCACAGTGTCTTCCTCTGCAGATGACACCCGAATCTGCATGACAGTGTCCACCATTGAAGACACTACAAGACTCCAAGCAGACATCAACCAAATCTTTAAATGGGCTGCAGAAAACAATATGATGTTCAATGATGAGAAATTTCAATTACTCCGATATGGAAAACGTGAGGAAAATAAAATCTCATCGGAGTATAAAACAAATTCCAACCACACAATAGAGCGAAAAAATAATGTCAAAGACCTGGGAGTGATCATGACAGAGGATATCAACTTCAAGGACCATAACACTGTAGCAATCGCATCTGCCAGAAAAATGACAGGATGGATAATGAGAACCTTTAAAACCAGGGATGTCAAGCCCATGTTCACACTTTTCAGGTCACTTGTTTTATCTAGGCTGGAATATTGCTGCACACTAACTGCACCTTTCAAGGCAGGTGAAATTGCTGACCTAAAAAATGTACAGAGAACCTTCACGGCACGTATAACTGCAATAAACCACCTAAATTACTGGGAACGCTTGAAGTTCCTAAACCTGTACTCCCTGGAACGCAGGCGGGAGAGATACATTATTATATACACTTGGAAAATCCTAGAGGGATTAGTAACAAACTTGCTCACGAGAGTCACTCCCTATGAAAGCAAAAGACTCAGCAGGCGATGTAACATCCCCCCAATGAAAAGCAGGGGTGCCACTAGCACGTTGAGAGACAACACAACAAGTGTCAGGGGCCCAAGATTGTTCAACTGCCTCCCAGCATACATCAGGGGGATTACCAACAAACCCCTGGCTGTCGTCAAGCAGGCACTGGACAGGCACCTAAAGTCGGTACCTGACCAGCCGGGCTGTTGTTCGTACGTTGGACTGCGTGCGGCCAGCAGTAACAGCCTGGTTGATCAGGCTCTGATCCAACATGAGGCCTGGTCACAGAACGGGCCGCAGGGGCGTTGACCCCTGGAACTCTCTCCAGGTAAACTCCAGGAGTATACTCTCAAGAGGGGACTTCAGACTTAGTGTACCGTGTGCAAATAACAACAATACTACAACCTTTTTGTGAGAGGAGTCTCCAAGATAATAGTGTTATAGCGTTTATCACAGTGGTACTGTTATATATAGATGAGATACCAACATAAATGTAAGGTGAATTTAGGCCTAAGGACGGAAGGTTCGTGTAGTAAACAGTTGCCAACAGTCGCCAGAACCCTACCATTCCGGTCAGCTCGTATTTCTGATAATTTATTTCTGATAATATTACAAAGTGGGGTGTACATATAATATTTATACATTTTATGAATTAGTTAAGTATTACAAGAAGGCCAATAATATGCCTAGGTATGCCTAGGCATTTAAGGCAGTCTTATGATAGATTTTACTCAATAGTGACACAATGAATATACCGATATTGGCATAATACAGTTTCTATATTGGAGTGTCTTAGGCAAACTTATGACTAGCTTAAGAATTATGAAGCAATAGTTGTATTAGAATTTTGGTTATAGTCATGTGAATTTTGGTATAGATTTTGTCGGACACGGGGAATGTCAAAGAGATGTTTTTGTCTGGTATTATGTCTATGGGTCCTGTACCAACTGTCAAGAAAGTGTTTTAGCTCAGGGTTAAAGTTGGAATTAATGGTTCTATAAATGTAGATAGCAGAGTAGTAAGTATGGATGTTCTGAACAGTGAGTAGGTTTAGGTCTTTGAAGAGTGGTGGGGGGTGCTGCCTAGCGTTGGATTGCGTGATAATTCTTACTGCGGCTTTTTGTTGGGTTATTATTGGCTTTAGGTGGGTAATTGCTGTTGATCCCCATGCACATATGGCATATGTGAGGTAGGGATAGATGAGTGAGTAGTATAGTGTGAGTAGGGCTGATTGTGGTACATAGTAACGTATCTTAGAGAGGATCCCAACAGTTTTGGACACTTTCTTTGTTATGTGTAGGATTTGAGTGCTGACTTTCAGGCTGCTGTCGAGTTGAGGGCCCAGAAATTTGCCCTCATTATGTCTAGCAATAGGAGTAGTGTTGATCTTAATTAATGTTTAATTGTGCATCACCTGCTCTGTTACCAAACATAATATAGGTCTTATCAGTGTTGAGTGTAAGTTTATTGACTGTCATCCATGAAGATATTTTTAGTAATTCGTCGTTAACAATAGTATTAAGCGTGGCAAGGTTTGTGTGGGAGATGACATAAGTCGTGTTGTCAGCAAAGAGTATTGGTTTCAGGTGTTGTGATACATTGGGAAGATCATTGATGTATAAGAGGAAGAACATAAGCTGATGGGGTTTTACACGCCCTTATTATTATTATTATTATTATTATAATTATTATTATTATTTTTCAAATAATAAACACACATAAGTATGATAAAGCACAATTACTGGGAGCTTTCAAAGCACACTTAAGTATGATAAAGAACAATTACTGGAAAAGCAGGCGAGAAAGATACTTGATAATAAACACTTGGAAAAATCCTAGAGGGATTAGTACCAAACTTGTACACTAGAATCACTCCCTGCAAATGCAAAAAGGAGGTGCAACATTCCCCTAGTGGAAAGCAGGGGCACCACGAGTCAGGGGCCTAAGAGTGTTCAACTGTACCTGGTCAGCCGAGCTGTGGTTTGTATGTTGGTTTACGTGTGGCCTGCAGTAACAGCCTGGTTGGTCAGACCCTGATCTACCTCGAGGCCGCAGGGGCATTTACCCTTGAAATCTTCTCCCAGTATACTCCAGGTAATGATATGTTTTATTTACCAATTAAGAATTATGATCTTAACTTGAGAATGTCACTATCATAAAGAATATACAAAAAAAAAGCTTATCTTAAAAAAGACATTTAAGAAGCCCAACAAAGTGGTATTGAGGATGAGTAAAACTGTGGGTAGGAATTAATGGATTGTTTATTTGATAGATATCACCAGTTGTGCTATATGCAAAACATTGTCTTAACACAGTACACTTCCAGACAAGTCTGGGTTCAATGTCAAATAATATAATTTTATTACTCATAAGTTACAAGAATGAGTTTTCATATGACTTACTAAACCAGACTTTCGAGAAAAGTTTTTCAGACACACTGAACACTGATATGGTTTCTCTCTTGTATGAGTTCTCATGTGATTTACTAATGTTGATTTTTGAGAAAAGTTATTCATACATTCTGAACACTGATATGGTTTCTCTCTTGTATGAGTTCTCATGTGATTTTCTAAATGTGGTTTTTGGGAAAAGTCTTTCAGACACACTGAACACCGATATGGTTTCTCTCTAGTATGAGTTCTCATGTGACACACTAAATGTGTTTTACGAGAAAAGTCTTTCAGACACACTGAACACTTATATGGTTTCTCGCCAGTATGAGTTCTCATGTGATTTACTAATATTGATTTTCGAGTAAAGTTTTTCAGACATTCTGAACACTGATATATTTTCTCTCTAGTATGAGTTCTCATATGTTGTAGTAAATTACGTTTATCAGAAAACTCTTTTAGACACACTGAACACTGGAGTGTTTTATAATCTATAATAAATCTGGTCGGAGATACACACTGAGGTTCTTGAGAAGAAGATTGTTGTAGTGAGTGTGAATGTTGATCAACACCTCTATATTGCATTGCCTCAAAACACAGTTTTTCAGGTGTTTTGAACATAATGAGTAATGATATTCTCATATATTAATTTACCTAACTATGTTTTTTAGTGTAATCACTGTATTAACACTGTATATACAACATTTACAGAAACTTTAGACTTGTAACAGTGATATTGGCTCTATAAGTGTAGTATTGAAACTGCCAGTACCAGAATATTGTGTCAGAATACCTGAAATATTGACACAACAAGAGCCAGCCTCAGGTGTCAGAATACCCGAAGTATTGACAACAAGAGCCAGTCTCAGGTATCAGGATGACCTGCAAAATAAATAAAATACATAATCTCTTATTATTATTATTAGCAGTATTGTACATGAATGGTATTCAATACCGACAAAATGAAAATTAGAGACATAAGAACATACGAAAGGAGGAACACTGCAGCAGGCTTGCTGGCCCATACTAGGCAGGATCTTCACAATCCATCCCACTAACAGGATATTTGCTCAACCCAATTTTCAATGCTACCCAATAAATCAGCTTTGATAATTCTATTTACTCATGTGCGAGTCCCAATCAAATCCAACCCCTCCCACTCATGAATTTATCCAACCTAAATTTGAAACTACCCAAGGTCCTAACTTCAATAACCCTACTAGGCAGAATGTTCCACTCATCAACTACCCTATTTCCAAACCAATACATACTTTCCTATATCCATTCTAAATTTAAACTTATCTAAATTGAATCCATTATTGCGGGTTCTCTCTTGGAGAGACATCCTCAAGACCTTATTTATATCCCCTTTGTTAATACCCAATTTCCACTTGTATACCTCAATCATGTCTCCCCTCATTCTTCGTCTTACAAGTGAACGTAATTTAAGGGTATTCAATCTTTCTTCATACGGAAGATTTATAATGCTATGTATTAATTTAGTCATTTTACGCTGAATATTTTATAACAAATTAATATCCAGTCTCTAATATGGAGACCAGAACTGAGCTGCGCAATCTAGGTGAGGCCTTACTAACTTCTGTTGCTTACACTTCTTGATATAAATCCTAGTAATCTGTTAGCCTTATTACCACTATTATACATTGCTGTCTTGGTTTAAGGTTGCTGCATACCATAACCTCCAAGTCCTTTTCGCAATCTGTTGGCTAAGTTCTACGTATTTAACTTATAAGTGCTTGGGTTATGGACACTCCCGAGCTTCAGAACCTTGCATTTATCTACATTGAACTGCATCTGCCACTTTTCTGAACAGGAATTGAGATTGTCTAAATCCTCCTGAAGTTCCCTGACATCTACGTTTGAATCAATTATCCTATGTATCTTCGTGTCATCGGCGAATTTGCTCATATCACTAGTAATTCCTGATATCTGTGGAACTCCACTTGTTACAGACCCCACTCGGATTTAACCCCATTTATGCACACTCTCAAATTATTAGAATCAATTATAGCTGATATTATTAGAAGTCACCTTGAAGAACATAATTTGATTAATGAATCTCAGCATGGGTTCACGAGAGGTCGTTCCTGCCTGACAAATTTACTGACGTTTTTCAATAAAACATTTGAGGCAGTAGACAGTGATAAAGAATATGATATAGTTTTCTGGATTTCAGTAAGGCCTTCGATAGAGTACCTCAGAAGAGACTCTTAGAAGGTGGCAGCTCATGGTATGGGAGGTAAAGTTCTAGCATGGATAGAGGCATGGCTTACCAATAGAAAGCAAGAGTTTCCATTAAGGGGGTCAAATCTGAATGGGGATTAGTCACTAGTGGCGTTCCACAAGGGATCAGTTTTAGGCCCATTGTTGTTCATAATTTACATAAATGACCTTGATGAAGGAATTGCAAGTGACATGAGTAAATTTCTGAGTACAAAAAATAGGCCGTATGATTCATTCTGTGGAGGATACCAGTGAATTCCAGGAGGATTTGGACAAATTATGTCTTGGTCTGAAAAGTGGCAGATGAAGTTCAATGTGGACAAGTGTAAGGTACTAGTCCTTGGTAATGAAAATATCCCTCAAATTTATAAACTAGGTGAATAGAGCTTGATCATACAGAATGTGAAAAGACTTGGGAGTCATGGAAAAGCAGGAATCTAAAGCCAAGACAACAGTGCCTAAGTGTGCGCAATAAGGCTAACAGATTACTAGGATTTATTTCAAGAAGTATAAGCAACAGAAGTCCAAAAGTTATTTTACAGCTCTATACATCACTAGTGAGACCTCATTTGGATTATGCAGCTCAGTTTTGGTCTCCTTACTACAGGATGGATATAGATTCATTGGAGAACATACAAAGAAGAATGACTAAAATGATTTACAGTATAAGAAATCTCCCGTATGAAGATAACTTAGAGTTGAATCTCCCTCTCTGGAGAGACGTAGAATGAGGGAGATATCATCAAAGGTGTACAAGTGGATGATGGGCAAAACAAAGGAGATATTAAATTACTGAGGATATCGAACCAAGTAAGAACCAGAAATAAAGGATTTAAATTGGATAAATTTAGATTTAGAAAGGACATAGGCAAAGTACTGGTTTTCGAACAAAGTTTTAGATGCGTGGAACAATCTTCCGAGTAGGGTGATAGAGGCTATGACCTTGGGTGGCTTTTAAAAGAGATTGGACAAATATATGAGTGGGGGGGGATGGGTTTGATTGGTGTCGTGAGTACGGGAATAAATTCTTAGGTAGTGGTGGTTTTGATAAGGACCTGCCTTGTAGGGCCAGTAGGCCTTCTGCAGTGTTCCTCCATTCTTATGTTCTTATGTTCTCTGCTTCCTAGTGATGAGCTATGACTCGATCCAAGACAACACTTTTCCTACAATGCCTCTGGTGAGGTACTGAAAACCTTACTAAAATCTAAATAAACAATATCAATTCTTTATCGTGATAAAAAGCCCCCAAAGCTTTACAAAAAGGGGGTAATAAATTAGATAGGAGGAACGGCCCATCATGAATCCATGCTGAGTATCATTAATCAAATTATGGTTTTTCTAGATGGCTTCTTATAAATTAGCTATAATTGACTCTAGTAATTAGTCTCAATGAAGTCAGGCTTATTGGTGTAATTTGACGTAGTGACTTGTCCCCTCTATAAAAATAAAAATTCACTACACCTGTTTGACATGTGAAATCTAGGAATATTTATTGTAGACATTAGACAATCCAGTGGCTTTATCAATACAAATTATTGGACATAATTTGAAGACAGTAGAAAATATATACAACTGCAACGACTACGGTCTGAAAATTTGTATTGATAAAGCCACTGGATGAACAATCTACAATAAAGATAACCAAATGTTGCACGTGAGTCTAATTTTCATCAGTTATAGAGATGTTTTGCTATAGATTGATTTTCGGATAAAAATTGAATTCTTGTTGCCAATGGTATTTATGTAGGTCCTGTGTGAGTTGTAATAATAGTTTACACTAAGAGTTAGTGGTCACCATCTTTCCTATAACTATAACAATAAACTTACCTTCACTAGTAATAGTTGTTTGGATGGTCTTCCTGGAATGGTATCAACCTTCGTAATTGATATCCACAAATTGATTAAATAGACACGTAAGAAAACACTAGGATATATTTGATAGAAAATGTTAGATCATGGGATCTTGATCACTTCTATCAAACAGTGATTAAAATGAAAAATATATAGGCTGAGAGAGGTGTGACACCTGACAATAAAGTCATGTGACTCAAGTCTGAGCCCCTCTCACTCACAAGAGCCAGCCTCAGGTGTCAGGATGACCTGCAAAAAATAAAAATATTATTATTATTATTTTACTATTATTATTATAATCAAATTTAAAAAGTATTGTACATGAATAGCATTAATACCGACAAGATGAAAATTGACGTAAATGAATTTTTAGAGAACAAACAAGTTGATAGATTAGATTGATGGTGACCATCGACTGAAGACCGGGGTTTACCTCAAAATCTTCCATCTTCCCGCCCCCCCCACTCATATATTTGTCCACTCTCTTTTTAAAAAAACCACCCAAGGTCCCAGCCCTATCACCCCACTCGGAAGAATTTCCCCATCCACAACCCGTTCAAAACCAGTACTTGCCTATGTCCTTTCTAATTCCCAAATTTATCCAATTTAAATCCGTTATTTCTGGTGCTTACTTGGTTCGATATCCTCATTATTTTATTAATATCTCCTTTGTTTATGCCCATCATCCCCGTATACCTCGATGATATCTCCCTTCATTCTACGTCTCTCCAGAGAGTGGAGATTCAACGCTCTAAGTCTATCTTCATACGGGTGATTTCTTATACTGTAAATCATTTTTTGTCATTCTTCTTTGTATGTTCTCCAATGAATCTATTCCTTTCTGTTGTGGAGACGAAAACTGAGCTGCATAATCAAAGGGGGTCTCACTAGGGGAAAATTTTAAAAAAATTGGTAAAAAAAACCCGGGACCAACAAGGAAAAAAATAAACCATAAGCCCAGGTAAAATAATGGATCCTTTATTTTAAAAAAAAAAACAACGGTTTCAAAAGCAGTAAAGGCCAAAAAATTTCGAAGTTTTTTGAAACCCAGATTTCTGTGATGATGGGGGGGAAAAGGTAAATTCGTGTTTTTTTTTTTGTTTTTTTTCCCTTAAGTGATGTATAGGCTGTAAAATAATTTTTGGGACTTCTGTTCTTAAAATAAATCATAGTAATCTGTTATCCTTTTGCGCACACTTAGGCACTGTTGTTTGGGTTCCCCCTGACCCCCAAATTTTTTTCCTTCTTTTGATCAACTTTTTTTTAAAATTCGAGGATATTTTCATTAAAACCTAGCACCTTACACGCCCACTTGAACTTCATCTCCCCTTTTCAGAAAGACATTTTTTATCCAAATCCCCCTGGGTTCACGGGTTCCTCCTCAGAATGAATTATGGCTTTTTTGTTCATCAGAAAATTTCTCATGCCCTTCAATTCCTTCTTAAGGTCTTTTTGTAAATTATGAACAACAATGAAAACGATTCTTGTGGAACGCCACGGGTGAAAACCCCCATTCATTTTAATTAATAAAACTTTTCCTTTTTATTGGGTAAGCCTTTCCTCTATCCATGCTGAACCCCCTTTTGACTGCCACCTTTCAAGAGTCTCTTGTGGGGTACTCTTCAAAGGCCTTCAAACCAAGTAAACTATTCTATTCTTTTTCCTGTCTACTGCCTCAAATGTTTTATTGAAAAACGTCGTAAATTTTTAGGCGGGAAAGACCTCTCGTAAACCCTCAGTTTAATCAAAATTTTGTTCTTCAAGTGACTTTTGATAATATCAGCTTTTTTAAACCCCTTTTGATAGGCATAAATTTTATTTGATACTCAACATGGTTCCCGGGGCCCCTTCCTGCCTAATTTTTTAACTTTTTATAAGGCTTTTGGGATTGAAAGTAAAGAATTCGATATTGTTTGTTTGGTTTTAAAAACTTTTTAAAATACCCTCGAAAAGAAAAAGTGGCTGCTCCCGGGGGAAAAATGTTTTCATGGATCTCATGGTCACCAATAGGAAGGAATGTGCATTAATGGGGTTAAATCTGGGGGGATCTGTAAAATGGCGTTCCCCAGGGATGGTTTGGGCCCGTTTTTTTTATAATATATATAAATGACCCTTGGAAATTTTGTGATATGAGCAAATTCCTGTGCAAGATATGTAGGATAATCGATTCAGCGTAGATGTCCCGGGGAAATTCAGGAGGGGTTTTGAAAAATCAATTCCTGGTCAGAAAAATGGCAGATGCAGTTCAATGGTAAAACGGTTCTAAAACTC